>VWZN01022095.1:391012-402953 GCA_013396955.1 Regulus satrapa | reverse complement strand
AAAAAAAGAAAGTATTAAATGAACATCTTTTTGAGGTGTTCCTAGATTGTAATTATTTAATACAGGGTCTTAAGCGTGCCTCAGGTATAACAGGACATCTGATGGTCTGGTAGATTTTATCTTAGAAAAGAGGACTGCATTTGGGAGGAACTCCTAGCAAGGTAATTAACAGACCTGTTAAAATGGAACTTTCAGGGGAAATACAATTTTTTTAAACCTAAACTAATTTAAAACAATATCTTTTCCAGAACTTAAAATTGAGACTCCTTTAGTTTGCTCGGCACTTAAACATATAAGTGAATGTGACAATAAAACTTTACCAACTTCTGTAAAATTGATGAAGAATATTCCTGAATCTGGACTTATTACATGATCAAAACATGGTCTGTTCTGGAAGAATATTACATCTGACAGGAGAAGGAGTGTGCTTCGGACATCTATCAAGTTGTGTTAATAACTTTTTTTTCTTTTTTTCTGAAAACTTCATTAAAATCCTATGCACAGCAAGGTTTTTTGAGATTCATCTTTCAAGAACATAGGAGTCATAAAGTATAAAATTATAAAATAAAACTGTGGATTCTAGAGGGAAACCCACCCAACCCCATCTGAACTCTGGGCCATAATACATTTTAATGCCTCAAATTATCATGAAATTACACTGTTTTAACCACAAGAGTGTAGTTAGGAAGCTTTATTAAAATATACAGCATATTAGTAGAGTTGGGAATTTTAAAAACACTCTCTCTACAAGGTATTATTCCAGACAGAATTCCACTTATTAAGAAAATATATGAAGTGTTTACCAACTTCTTTACATTTTCATATTAATACTTTTATTGATTTTGTTCATGCTGTTTCAAGATGGGAAATTAAAAATCACAAATGGTAAATGGTATTCCCAACTGCGTCTATATAAGTACAAAAATTCTTCTGGTTCAGGAAATTGTGAGGAAAGACCAACTTCTCCTATTTCAGGAGCTCTGGATCAAGTAAAACATTCAATGAGTTTCCTGCAGGAAAAGCCTTAGGCCTGTATGCCGTGTGTCACATATTTATACAAAATAGAGCTCACCTTGGAAGCTCCTCATTCAGGAGCCTGGAGCTGTATATGCACATCAGCCTGTGCTGATGACTTTAAACTCAATACAGTGTTAGCTAATTGGCCTGTGAATGGAGTCGTGAGTTATGGTAAGCTGAATGTGCTTTTTTAGGGCTCAATTTAACTTAGAGTTTTCTTGGTTTCTAACCTGTCATTTTTGAGCAGTGAAGTGGTGAGATGGTGGAGGTTCTTGGTTCTTTTCTAGACATCACATCTTTTGCAGAGGCACAGACATGACAGGCAACGCTAACCTTTTCCAATATTTGTATAGTATTTCCCGTTCTTTTTTTGGCTCAGTGGATCAATTGCTTTGCAAGCTTTATAAATCATGACTTGCCTCCGTCCTTTTTACGCTCCTTCAGATGCCTCTGCTATTTCCAAACTAACTACTGTGAATGGAGGAGCAGAGCAACTACTTAAGGAGAAGGTTTTGGTAAGTGGGACTGAAAGTCATCCCATCTAATTTTCACCAAAGCATGTTAAGCATTCAGTCTAAACTTTTGTCTAGACTTCCTCTCGAGAGGATGGCGGGGTAAGAAGTAGAAAAATTCCTCCCAAGGTGAGTAATTTTATCCTCTGAAGTTTTAAAACAGGCATGAAATGAATCATTTTCTATGTCTCTATTAAGGAGCCTAGATGGCGAGCTTAGACCACACATGAACTTTCAGCAAGATGAATGTAGTCTGGAAAAAGATAAGAAGGATAAATAAAGCAGAGCTCAACTCTGTAGGAGAGGATAATGAGTGGGCTTATGTAGTCAATGAACTTTCCCTCTTTATGGAATCAGGGCATTTGAACCACTGAGAAAGCATATGGTTTTCTAATAGGGAGAAGAAAAAGCAGAGAAGTTGGGAATGTGGCAGGAGAAATTTATGAGTGTAGCATATAAGAAAAAGAAAAGCTGAGTTTTTTACCTTGTCCACCAAATACACTCTATGGGGTATCAAAGGGGAGTTCTGTCTGCAGACAGGAAAGAGTAGAAGAAAAGAGATGATCTGATATATTTGGCAATATTTCCCCTGCTTGATGTCTGCAGAAGGGGAACCCCCAGAGAGCTTTAGTCAGCCTACCACGTGAACTTCAGGGAGGAAATGTTCTCCTTTTACATTGTCAAACATCCCTTGCATGCAAGTTACATTTTGAACACTCTGAACATTTTTTCTACCACAAAAAAGTCACAGAAATTTTGTACTGTGTTAATACAGATACTCTGTCCTAGTTTTGGACAAAATCCAGACAATCAAAGACTCAGCTCTCAGTTTTGGACATACTGGGATGCTTCTATGAATTTTAGAGTGCAAGGGTAGAAGTCAACCCTTGCACATTATTCAGAGAAACCTTAACTCTGTGGTAACCTATTTCACTCTGTTTATCAGTCAGTATAAGGTGCAGTGAGAATATATAAATAAGACTAGTTCCTGGAAGCTGATACTCTCTCACATACTAACACAGAATTAAGATGGTTGTATAATATCTCAGCTTTGCAGTCAGGAATGCTCAGAGAGGCAGCTCTTCAGGGAATTGAAGGTGGCACAGGAAGCCAGGAGTAAAACTGCATAAAGTAAAATTGCTGACTTTTGGACTAATGCCCAAGCCATTTATTGCAATTTGTTTTGCCTAATTTGCTTGAGGCCTAAGTGGAGAAGTATCAAACTGGTTCTATTTCACATAGTTCTTTCACAAAGTGCTGACTGCAGCTAGTTGTGTGTAGAAGAGGATGCACACTATTCCAGTTGTTAAAGTTACTAAAGTTTGAAAGAAAAAAAGCCAGAAATCTCATCTGGCCTATATTTGGCCAGGGTGGCTACTTTTTTAAAGATGTTTGTGACATCAAAGTTCCTCTGATTTCTCTGCCTAAGCAAGAAGGAACTTAGGCTGTGGGAGGGAGAAACCATTTCATGAAGTAGGGTGAGCAGAGTAGGAGCAACTCTGCTTCCAGTATCCTTGTGTTGCAAGGTGGCAGCAAGGGCAGGTGGAGGTGTCACAGCCTCCCCAGCCCTTCTCTCAGCCTGGCAGACCAGCCAGGGCAGCTCTGATCTGTCCTCACACACTAGACACATGCCAGCCCACAGGCTCCATCCCTGCCTCACCCCTGTGCAGCCCAGAGCCCAAGCCACAGGGAGGAATATAAATATAAATATAAATATAAATATAAATATAAATATAAATATAAATATAAATATAAATATAAATATAAATATGAGGAATATAAATATAAATATAAATATAAATATAAATATAAATATAAATATAAATATAAATATAAATATAAATATAAATATAAAATATAAATATAAATATAAATAGCCAAGCCATGGTCTAAGTGGGAGGTGTGGGAATATTTCAAACTGTGAAAATTCAGGCTGACTCCAGAGGGTTTAGTTCCAAACCCTGGACACAAGCCCAGGTGACAGCAAGTGACAAGCAGGTGACAGCAGTTGGGAACTCCTTGTGGGCCAGATGCTCATAAGGAGACAGGAAAGTTGCTGAAATAGAGTAATGAAGATTTTCCCTGGCATAGGGGAATTCCTTTGTTGCTTTTCTCCATGAAGAGAAAGAAAACAACAGAAAATTTTGAAAATATTTCACTCTATTCTCTTTTACTCTACTTTTTACTGCTTAGTGTTTGCTTCTCTGAGTCTTGTAATACTGTTATTTCACTATCTCTTTTTTAGAAGGTACTGATCATCAGGGTTACAGAGAAAAAACATTTTAAGAGGAATCATCTGCAAATTAGGCTCTTAATTATCTTTCCAAAATCAAACTCTACGTAAACCCTGCAAGGTTCCTGTCATAAGAAAAGCAAAAAAAGCCTCTCAGCAGCCTTCCTGGCCAACTCACCTTTAAGACTCCCATTTTTCCACTGTAAGATTCTTTCAAGCCTTTTACACAGGAGAAAAACAAACAAAAAATAAAAACCACCAAAAAACCAAAAAACCAAAAAACCAAAAAAACCCAAAAAAACAAAAAAAAAAAAAACCAGACAAAGCTCCCGGTAGCAAAGAGTATCTGACTTGAGTTCTGGAAGTAACAAAGTTGCCTAACTAACTGTAACAAATGGATGGCAACAAGAGTCCTGGGCTTTGTTTCACTGTTTCTCACATCTATTCATTGTTTGTATTGGCAAAGTTATGCTGTTTATTGTCACTGTGAGTCCCGTGTGCTCTGCTGATGAAAGCACTGGAAGGTTGTGAGCCCCTAGTCGGTGTTTATCATCATTCCAGGGAATAAGTGAGTCGCAGAGTACTTTGGGCATTTTTTCTCTCTGGTACAGAATCCGCTCACCTGGATGGCACTAACATTTTGGCTGATCCCCTGAGAGTCAGCAACATGCTGCTAAATGGTTGTAGTTGAAGACCCCCATTGCCTTTTACAAATCCTTATTGTGTATTCCCCCCCAAATAAGGCCACACCAGTCCTCTGCAGCGCTCTGCTGTGGCCACGCTTACAGCTGAGGGGTCGCAGAGCTCGAAAGGCGTGCAGAGCTCACCACGCGTCAGAAAAGGCAAAGTGACCTGTGGCTCAGTTTACAGCTCACTTTAGCTCTGTCTTAAAGGTTTATTAGAAAAGTTTTGTTTCCAGCCTCCTACATTTTGGGGAGGGGGGAAAGGCTTAAAATTATATTTATGGTCATTCCAGATTTTGGTCTCATTTTACTTTAAGGATCCATTAAAACTCAAATTAAGCAAGACTCCTGCTGTTAGCTCAGTCAGCTGTGAAGGGTTCTGTGAAACTGTTACATATCCTTTGAAAATAACTGAGTAAAAGGAAAATAAAAACCTGCTAAGGTTTCCCTTTTGATATAGAAGGATTTGTACCACAAGGATTTCAATTTCTTTTAAGACTTTGATTACTTAAATGTTTTCAGAGAAGGAAGCACACGTGATTCTTAGTTTCTTCCTGAATTGGGAAACTGCTGTATCTTAAGCAGAGAATTAAATTGTTGTGTTCTTCTTGAGGAACTGTGTCTTGCTAATCATCCAGATAAAATGAACTCCAAAGTGAAACTCATTAGTCATGATATCTTAATAACATGCACTTCAAAATCTACCCTTTCAGATTACGAATATCCCATCAGTGAAAGCCAGCTGTACTGTGACTGGCTGGGGACATCTAGTGGAGAAAAAGTAAAATACTAAAAATGCCGGGAACTAAAAATGCTGTTACCCTAAAATCAAAATCAGGACTTGCATGACTGAACAGAAACTTGCTCTCTTTAAACCCCAAATTAAATGTTTCTGGGAAAAATAAAGTTGATTATTATTTGTAGAAGATTCAATTGTGTCTTCATACTTGTCTTTAATGAATACATTGTAATGAATTTAATTTCATTTAATTTCATTATGGATGTGGGAATTTATTCTGTGTTTGTTTTTTTGTTAATATTTTTCCCTAATTTTAAATTTATCTGGCAAGTAAATTACTTACATTTATTTCGGATTCCTTCCCTAACATAAAACTAAGATAATGTTTGCCAGAAAATAGTTTCCAACTATTTTATTCCTTTTGAGATGTTTGGATGGAAGATGTTATAAGCAGTATGTAGAGGTGGCTCAAATATTATTTTATTATAATAGCATCATAGAATTCAGGCTTTTCAGAATGAAAGCAGTCAATTAAGTGGCTTTGTATTACTGATACTACCAATGTGTTATCATCATCAAACATTTCATCTTTGATGTTTTATGTATGATCTTACAATTCAACTTGGTTTTGGAACAGTACAGTCATACTAGCAAGAAAAATTCTTACACTGACTGCCTAAAACATAGATTCAGAATTCTGAGTCCTTCTCAGGGCAGTTTTAAATCTTCAGGAAGTGGGATATTGACTTGCAAGGACACCAGTGCAAGCAGTATTCATTGAGACTGGCCAATCAAGGAGCCTGCAGGTTTTAGAAGCTACTTGGGAAGTAGTACCACACCAATTACTGACATGCCATTATGATTACAGACAGGCCAAATAATATTTAATAAACACAATAACCATCTTCCCATCTATCTCACTACACTTATAGATTCAATTCCCTTAGAAAGAAACCCACACAGGTATATACAGGTAGGCTTGCAATATGATAAATCACTTCTTATGGAAGCAGTCTGAGACTGATTTCACAAGACAAAGCCAAGGAAACCACTGAGTTCCAAGCAAAGTTTCAGACTAGAAAACATGCGAGGGCAGGTGTTACGGTGTAATCTTAGAATTCTGAAATGGTTTAGGTTGCTTTAATGAACAGTTTGCTCCCATTCCCCTACCATGTAGAAAACCATAATATGGGATGAAGCTAAACTGATCTATACCAAAGACCTGTAGGTACAGTACCAGTATGTGTTGATTTACATTTTTGTTGATGAAAGAGAGTTACATTTTTTGGCCAATAGAAGCAGTGGTTTCAGACAGAGACACAGTAATGCCTCCATAAAGAAGCAGGAAAACACAGATTGTGTAACAACCACCTCAAGGAAGAATTTGGCTACTCTGGGTCTGAAATTTGAGAGGATAAGGAAACAGCAGCTCCTCAGAAGTAATATTCAAGCTATTCTACTCAGTCTATACTATCTTATTCTCAGTGCCTCAAAAGATTTTTGGATAAAGAGAAAGGTGCCACAGATTTTGAGTTTAGCATAGAGTTTTTTAGGTCGTTCTTCAGAATGGCAAAATTTTGAAGGGGAAAAGTCAAATAAAGGTACATGAACCCTGAGCCTTACCTATTGGGAGTTATTCTAAAAAGCAGTCTTTAAGGAGGCTGGTAGATTGAGGTTATCCATAAACAAGAGTAAAATTGACTCCCTTAGAATTGTAGAAGGGTGTCCTTCCTCTCTCCAGATAAATCTCATGGTAATCCTCTCTCCCACAAATTGAGTTACACTAGCTGTAATCTCAGAGACTAACTCTAGGTCCTCAGAGACTAGTGAGAACCATGTGTGGTCAGGCACTATTGCTCTGGAGTTCTACTGTAAGAACAGCCAAAGAAACATTTTTGCGTATGGGAATCTATGGGATTATGATAAACTATTCCTTTATCTGCTATTTGTTTACAGGAAATTACAGGAAATCTGCTATTTGTTTACAGGAATTGTCTTCTGAAATATTCCTGTCTGCATACTCTGTTTAATAGGCCCTGGGTGAATACTAAAAGCCTCTTTGGATAAAGAATCAGTAGTGAATGTCTAACAGTTATTTAAATTCGATTTTAAGCCTAAGAGAAATGTAAGATTTGCCAAGATTTTGCATCATATAGCTAAATCATACAATACTTATGTCTAACTCTTACTCCAGTGAGAACAAGCCCATTGGCACCACTAAGTAGCTAAATAATATGATTTGGGGACTTTTTCAGATGTTTCACACTGAGAGAGTTTAATTGATAGCTCTGATGAAACTGTTTTGAACCAGAAATAGTTTGGGCATGTGTGTGAGTAGATTAGAAAAGAAAAAATTCATCCTCTGTTAGACAAAAATTGCACCAGAGATTTTTTCCTGGCTGTAAGCAGTCCCTCTTGGATCAGTTGACCTCTTTAATAGAAGAGTCTGTCCTTCCATTAAATCAAAGGGAACAGAAGTCAGTCCTGTAAGCAGGTGGTTGTCTCTGGGTGATGTCCAAGGTCAGACTTTCTAACTCTTGTCTGAGTTACTGGGGAAACTGCCCATGAAATTGGAGACATTGTGAAGGTAGAGGCTAAACAAGCTGTTCACTCCCCTGTTAGTGTTATGAGGACTCAAGACTAATGTGTCTGTGAAAACAGAAAGGCTTAAATTCTCACTCTCAGACTGATGAGATTTTAGACAAGCTGTACAGTGCACTTATGTAAGAAAGTTAATTAAGTGCTACTGCCTTCTAGACTCAGTTTCAGCACTGCGTGAACCAGCTCATTGCGGAGAGTGAAGGTATTTGCCAATGATATATCAACAACACCTTTCATCTGTTGAGCAAAAGAAAAACCATATTCCCTGGGGTAACATTCCTGGGTTAATGTGTTTGGATCATATTTAAGATCAGGGGCTGATTGCAAAAACTGAAAAATTAAAGTGAGAGTTTTAGGTTTATCAAAGTAACACCCAATGGCGTAAGGCCACATGTAGGATAGGTGGGATTTCCTGAGGTGAGGTGCTTATCCAGGGGTGTGCCTGTGCCCTTTTAAAACACTGGAATTGTATGGGAGATCTGTGCTCTTTTTAAAAATGGCTGCTTTAGACAATAAAACCTCCAAAATTTTCTGAACTTATTAATGTGAAAGTTTTTACATGACAATTAGAGTAGCAGGATATAAAAATCCATGTCTTCTAAATTAAGATTTAAACTAAACTCCAGACATTTCTCAGTCACAGATTTGTTAAAGTACTGTGCTATGACAGAGTGTTGCAGGGCAAGGAAGGTAATCAATTGTGTACTTGGAAAAATAAGAAAAATCTTGCTTGACAAGAAAGTTACTTGCAACTGTTCAAAAATAGGGCCCTGCAATTGTAATTCTTAAATTTGGAAAGCCTAAAAATATTTTTGTCTAGTCACTAATTTTTTTTACCCTGTTCTGTTTAAAACACTCACTTCTGTTATTCTAGCTACTTCATTTGAAAAATCTGATTATTGTTACTGCAAATTTCTTCATGTTTCTCATGTCATAAAGTGTTTTTGGAGATGCTGCATAGATTTTTCAAGAATAAATGAAACAGCAGTCTAGTGAAATCTTGCTATAATAAATCAAGATAGTGTAAATAATATAGGATAATACTGGGAAAATCAACTTGATAGTGTACTGGTGATTTTTTGCTCCTGTATTTTCTTTATCAAACCTACTCCTAAACACCTCTAATGGAATGTTTCCAAGCAGCCTGTTCAAAGACTTAACCATCTTAAGATTTAAAATGTTCTTATTGATGGAAAATCTTTATCCTTTTAGCTTTTATCAAACCTGCAGGGTACATGAAGAACAGTAGATTTCATACTACCTTAAAAGCACTTTCTTATATTGAAAGAATATCCCTATTTCCATTAAAAAAAAAAATAAAACAGAAGATTTATTTTAACAGGCCTTGGAGGTAATATTTTCTGTCTTATATTATTAACTATTGGGCTGTTTCCCAAAGGAGAAGTAATTTCTGTATCATATTACAGTACCCAAAAATGAACACCCCACTCTAGGTGATGTCTCCTACACTAAACAATTCTTTTGTCTTGTGTAATGCTCCTCGAAATATGTCCTTGAATGTCTTTTTACAATAGTATCACATTCTTGGCTTAAATAAAATGTTGGATACACTGAAGGTCCAAAACCTTTTTTTAGTATGGCTGTATAGTCAACTATTTTCCTATTGTATTTATCACTTGAATATTCCTTACTTAGCACTTTACCTAGCCTATAATGAATTTTACCATATTGACTTCAAGATGTGCCTTTTGTTTATTAACATTGCTAAAAATTTAAACCAAGTTCTGCTAAACATTTGTAACCTGTTGTAGTTTGAACAGCTCTGCAAATGTGAAAAATCTGTTCTCCAGTCAGTCATCCAAGACACTGAGGAAATTACTGAATGCAGCTTGCAAAGTATGTCTGCAGCCTGTTCCTTGATTTCTTCTTAGAACTGGGTGGATAACTTTTAATAGCTACTTTGTGAGTGCTTTTTCCTGGATAGTTACACACCTATTTACCAAAGTTTATCTATTTGTACTCTGTATTTCTGTATTTTGTGAATGATATTTAAAACAGTGCTAATAGCGTTACTAAGTGTACTGCCTAACAATATCTGTTCAGATGTGAGTGATGAAGCAAAGATTTTACTAACTTATCAGCCCTTACTATCTGCTATCTTTCTTTCCTTGTTAAGTGCTAGGCATTCTTTTCCTTACTGTCCTCCCATTCTGAAACGGTTTTCCTTGTTGCATTTTATGTTTCTTGTTAGATGAAATTCATATTCATTTTGATCTACACTGCATGTTATTCCTTTATACTCTTACATCTATGCTTGTAGGTCCTTGTTCCTACTTGCATTTTTCTTATTATATTTTTATTTAGATTTAGATTTTTCTGCTTTTTTGTTTTCTTGTCTCTTCAAGAGCTTCTAATGGAGTCATACGGATCTCTTACTGTGCTCCATATTTCTTTTACATCACAAGAGGCTACTGTTGTATCTTTAATATAGTCCCTTTCAGTAACTGGGAACTCTGTTGCAGTCTTGTTTTCTCCCTTTAGAATAACTTCCCAAGAAAGGCCATCTTCCATTTCCCTCAAGTTGAAGAATTCTGCTTTTTTGAACTCAATTGTCCTTATTCAGCTGCTCTGATTCCTTTCTGTTTTAGATTTGTGAACTTCATAGTTTTGTAATCACTCTAACCAAGAGAACTTTCTACCTCAAACTTCTGAATCAGATCCTCCCTATTAGTCAAAATCAATAGTAAAACAGCCGCAAACTTCTCAGAAACTTCTTCTGTCTCCCTGAAAGAAAGTTGTCCTCAATATGTTCTGAAATCCTACTAGGCTTTCTTCATCCTGGCATTATTTTGCAGCACATTTCTGTGTATGATTCAAGTTCCCCATAACAAGTAAGAGGGCATTTCCTTAATTTGCAAAGAAAAAAAAAAAAAAAAGCCCACTCCGAAATGTACCGAGCCCCAATCTTCTATGTCCTTCTGAATAGGTTGTTTCTAGCATATTATGGCACTGCCTTAAATTTTTTTTTTTTTTCCACTTTAACCTTTCTCCTTGAGATGCTCAGTGCTTCTCTCACCTCTTCTGGCAGTTGAGCAAGGATCTACATTTTTGATGTACAGCATGGCATCTATTTCTTTTTCCCTAGAGCCTGTCTTTCACAAACAAAGTGTGCTCCTTTGTCCCAGCAGTTAGAGGAAACAGCATGGAAACATAACAATTACACAGCAGTCACAGGCAGCTGCTCCATCCAGCTGGGACTGTTTCTGTGTCATGTTCAACAACTCCCTCAGCAACTCTAGTTCTAGGGAAAAAAGATTTCAGAAACTTCCTCAGTTTTGTCATACACTTATCTGTGGTTTTTCACCAGAATGAAAGATTTCAACAATCTTGAGGCTTAGTAAAGCTGGAAAATTACTTTACGGAGAAAAAAAAAAAACCAACCAAAAAACCCCTTTGATTATTTACAGCATACACAATTGTGGTGAATATATCAACTTTAAATCTAGACCTAACTAGTCTGGATCTGGTCAGAAGATCTTATAATAAACAGGAATTGCATTATAAACAACAGATTTTAGGTGCAGAAGGCATGGGAGTTTTCAAGTGGAGCGGGATTGATTTTTTCCTTCCAAAATTCCAGCCTATTCCTGCTGCAGAAGGCTCTCTTTGGCTGTGAGAAAATTTATTCCCAAAGTGACAGAAGACTTCATAAAACTGGTGCATCTCTCTAACCTAGTAGGGGTTATTTGGATTGCTATGAACAAGCCACACCAATCCCGACTTAATCCTTCCTGACACTGCAGGGGTTTTTTTATTTCATGATGAAAAATACAATCTCTCCCTGCCTGGTGTATAGTTTTAATCCAAACAACAGGGAATGACAGCTACAGAGCTTCCCTGGGATTATTGCATGGTAATGGAAACAAATTCAGAGCATCTATCACTGTGTCAGTAGTTGTTCTCAGTGTCTCTGATTCACTTGCACCGAAAAAAACACAGGATCACTAAATGGTAAATTTGAAGGACTTCTGGCAATCACCTAGTCCACCTTTCCTGCTCACATCAAGGTGAGCTATAGCACACTGCCCATGGATGTGTGCAGTTTACTCTTGAATATCTCCAAGGATGGCGACTCCGCAACCTTCTCAGGCAACCTGCTCCAGTGTTTGAACAGTAAAAAAAGGTTTTTATTGCA
>VWZN01022095.1:366271-390810 GCA_013396955.1 Regulus satrapa | reverse complement strand
AAATTTACACCAAGGGTAATTCAAGAGTTTGCTGAGAACTGCTTTTGTTTGTTTGTTTTGTTAATGTGCCCTTTTGAGAAACTCCCTGCAGCCCAAGAAATCAAAACAAAATTCCAAAAATAATATTTTAGATAAGAACATCATCTCCTGGGACCATTAATTTCATTGCTTTGTAGAATACATGGCAGCAACCAGGAATGGTTAACTGGTTGTATTATTTCAGGTAATGGAATGGTTCATACTTCAGGAAAATATCCAGTACACTATTAAATAAATGAGTGAAATACATGCTCATCCTCAGTTCTCCCACCTGCTTCTGCAGGTGAATAGCCGTGACTAGGAGCTATGGATACAGAGAATGCTACTTTGGTGTTATTCCAGTCTTTGCCATGATTCCCAGACCTTGTGACTACCTTTAACATTTGGACCACAAAGTTCTGGAATCAGACAATCAGGCTGGGAGAGCAAGAACAGTGATTTATGGCAGGCTTTCCTCAAGAGGGGTGGATAACTTTTCAGATGCCAGTTTATAGGCTCCAGTGGCAGCCTGTTGGCAGTCTCTGTGCACAGGGGATCTGCTCAGGCATGGGGTGGGCCCTTGTGGACGCCATGCGGGACACAGCAGGGCAGGGAGAGTTCTGGGCAGGGAATTTCCCATTTTGCAGCTACACCTGGGCTTATGAGTCAGAACACTGAGTTTTCTCCCCTTTAAAGGCAAGATTTAGTACTTTCTGTCCAAGCGGTTCCTGTCCTCTCTCCTTACTAAACAACCTGAGAGGCTAAAAGCCTGTCTTCATTACTTGAGCCAAAATCAATGGGAGTAGAATAAGGCTCTCTGTGGGTTTAGATGGGTTTGTTCTTGCAAAAGGCATACTTTGTACACAAAGTATACATTACTGATTAAAATGTACTGATTGAAAAGGAAATACAAGTAATAATGCCATAAGCTTTTATTCAGTAGCTGTCTGAAAAAACAATACTTGGTTGTAATGCAAATATGCCAACACATGCAGCCTTTCTTTCCAGGTATGTATTAAAAACAATTGCCCTTAGACACTCTAACAATTTGCATATACAGAATCCATGTAGAGCAAAAAATGACTTGCATAATGAATTGCATGTGCAAAAAAAAAAAAAAAAAAAGTGTGCAAAATAAACACATCAACTAGCTGAATACTAATTACCTATATGCAAAATATGGAGACACTCAGTATGCAGAACCAATCAGTTATCACAGTGAACACCTATAACTAATTTCCTCCAGGAAGAAAATTTTCCATTAGTTTTAGTGAATTTATACCTATTATAGAAAGGTTGTAGCTAAATAAATATTATTTTAGTTTAATTGGATTAAAAATTAGAAATGCAAATTCTGGTGCACCATGTCTCTGAGTCCTTGTCTCCCTTTTTATGGTAATACCCTTCTAATGGTTTAAGCCTATGAAGAAAAAACAGTGAAGATTTTAACTAGCAGCTTTGCAGGGGGGCAGAAAGGAGCAAAGAAGATTTAGTGGTGAAAAGAGCAAATAAATAGGTGCTCCAAGATTAAAAAGAGGGTAGAAGTGCATGCTGAGCTGTTGAAAGACCTCTCTGTGTTTAAAGAAAAATATTGTTTGGTTCTTTCACCAGTGCATGATCAAAATAAGAGGTACAAATTAGTTCATGGCTGCTGAAGCTACAAAACATCATGCAGAGAGCTGTCTTTGGGAACGTTTTAATGAGGAGAAGAGGTCATCAGACTGTGACATTGCTTTTCAGAATTCTTCAAGAACAACACAGACTTCCTGTTCCAAATGTGGTAAAGAATAAAACAACCTTAGTAGTAATCGTACAACTTTTGAACCGTGTTCCTTGGAAATACTGTACCGTGCTCATTTTGTAGCTTTAGTTAGCTATCTCAAAGGAACTCTTCCATATTTTCCATGTGCTCTTATTTCAAAAGTACAGTGAAATGATAGAGCTTCAACAAGGATTATATTTATAAAATAAAGTTTTATTCAGTCTTCTAAAGAGATTTTAATGTTTTCATTGCTCTAGGTGAAATGGTACACTGTGGCTCTGTTCATTAACATTTAGCATCAGTGCGAAAATCAAGGATTACCACATACAGTTTGAAAGGACATCCAAAATGACTTTGAAATTAAATTCACTACAATCTTAGTTTTGCAGCATTTTAAACATGATTTTAAAATGTATAAGATCAGTTAATGGCATTCCAGGTCAAATATTCCCAGGCCAATAACAAGTTCCACACAGAATGTCATTATTTAAATTTCTGGCATACTGTATATGCTGACTGGGATTGAAGAAGTCCACTGTAAATTTCATAAATAAGATGTGTACTATCATGCATTTATTGTGAAAGAAGCTCCCTTAAGGGTATTTAGAGAGACTATTAGCAAAGAGAAGATATTGGTAAATTAGATAATTATTTTAAGGTATGGGTATCTCACAACTGGAACGGCATCAAGATTGCCAATAAATATTGAAAAAAGGAAATAACTAGCAATTGATAAGAATTTTTACTCCTGATAAAAATTGCTCCTCAAAAAAAAAAAAAAAATTTAAATCATTATTTCTAACCCTCTTTTTCAAAGGTTTCTAACAGTAAAAAAGAATATAAATATATGCAAAATAATGTTAATTAATCAGGTGCTCCAGTTAATAATTTGGCAAAAAAATTGGCTTATCTATTCATTAAAACAGAAAAAGCTGCATAACAGGCCTTTGTATTTTTAGAATTATTTAAATAAAATTTCTTTTGGAAAAGCATCAACAATAAAGACAAAAAGCTGGTGTAGATGGTATTGCATGTGGTATAGAAATTTTGTTTCCATCCTTTAGTTGCATGTCCTTTTGAAATATAGTCACTATGGCAAGAGAGTTAAGGATAACATAAAGGATAGTGAACAACACCTGTCTTTTATTTTTTCTACTAAATAAAGGGGTAAAACAAATTTTGTATCTGTCTTCTGTAGTCAGAAATTAAATTTCTACCATAGGAGATTCTCTCAGTTTTTTTACAGAGCACTAGTAAATACCTTTAAAATTAAATATGTAATTCTAATATGAAAATTTAAAGTCAAAAAACCCCTCCATATTTCTATTTCTTAACAAAGGTGTGCTCTCATTCTAAAATATATTTTAGCAATAAATACTTATTTTTATGCCAATAACCTTACAGCTTCAAATGTTAATTATTGCCGGCTCATTGCACTCTGCAACATTCTCAAATGAATCCGTTTACTAAAGCATTGATTTTATATTCTGTGGCATTGTTTTCTTGTCTTTTATGTGAGAGACTAAACAGGCAGTTGGAAATATTTTAGTTTTCTGTTCCGTATCTAAAAAAATACTGATGCAAATTTTTTCCCACAAAGGCTAACAAGTGTGTTGGTTTTCAGTTTAAACCTTTAATCCTGTTTGAATGGATTGATGTCTTTTTCCTTGATTTACCAGATTCTTCTGTCAGTGATTAGGGCCTGGGAGTTGGGGCTAATCTGAGATTTCTCCTCTTTTTGTATGGTCATTCTGGTGCCCATTATTCTTGTCTTTTTTTTTTCCCTTTCCAAGAATACCTCTGTATTCTATTCAATAACCATTGCTCATTGAAAGAAGATGTCTTAGATAGCCAATTAGCTGTTATGCATAGAGATTTTAACCAGCATGGTAGCAGTATTTGTTACAGAACTGTAAGCAAAGCATTGAAAAATAAATGTTTAAAAAGAGAGGGGAGGAAAAGGAGATTCTGAATTTCTGAATTTTGCTTTCAATTATCCCAAACTACATCTAGAGCAGTAATGACAAGTGTAAGTTTTACAAATCAACATGATAGGAGAAAAGACTCTTTGATTCAGTGAATAAGCTGTGATGTAGCAATCCTGCAGCAGCTTGACTAGTAAGTATGCTTTTATAATTAGAGTATCAATGATTCTCTGACTAAAGAAAAAGTGTTGTAGGGTTCTTTGAGAGCAAATGTGGGCAGCTCTTGGAAACTTTCATGTGACTGTCATAAAACAAGATGACTGAATGTTCCTAAGCCAAATGCCATTAAATACTATTATTAATTTCATGGACTGCAACAGATATTGAACTTTTTGCGACATAAAGATGTAAATTTTGAAAAACCCCCACACATTTAGAGGGAGTTATAAAATAGAGGGGTGTAATCTAGGAAAAAAATACATATGTTACCTATCTGTATATAAATTTTTTCTGTAATCAGAGCTTAAACTACCAGTCTTCTGTTAAAATTGTTTCTCAGTAAAGAAAACAAGCAAAATACACAACAACAAACAAAACACACAGCAATATACAAAACAAGTGTTGAATTTTTTTTTTGTTTACATAAAGTGTTGTTCTTCACTAAATGGCAAATATATATCTTCAAAATTGAATGATCCATAAACTAAAATATCTGTAAGATTAGAGCAGCATCAGGGTATATGTGTATAACATTATGTGATAATAGTTAAGTATTTATTTGTAGTTCTATTAGTGACCATCAATAAGTTTATGGTCTTCATGCATATATTTTATTTTTTAAAACAAAATGAACTATAGTTTTATTAAAGTATCTTTAAAAGTATTCAATTTGCTTACATAAACATATTGTTTAAAAGTTTTAGTAATATTTTGTAAAATTAATATTCTATATAACTCTTCTGAATATTTATGAAACAAATTGTACAGAAAAAGAACTGATTGTTGTATCAAAATTATCTTTGCAAGTTTATTTCATATATTTTTGGTTGTCAGTGTGAACTTTTTTTAATAAACAAAAGTCTGCAATATTTTGAAGCAGGCTTATGTGCTTGAGTGAGGTATTACAGCAGATCTTGAAAAATAGATGTTGATCCCTATAAAACAGAATTTTTTTCTCATGACTTTTCTATTGTAGAATGCGATGTTTTAACACAGAATTTTCTATTGAGATGCTACTCTAAATGTCTTCTGGTACTAAAGCAAATGTCTGTTGCCACCGAAGCAGCTGTACCCACCCCAAAAGTTTTCATATTGCTGGGTTAAATGCAGTACATCTTGTTGGATTTTTCCTTAAAATGTTAACTCAGCAAAAACAGAACATTTTAGTGATCTACAACTGATGGGTCTTTGTCAGGAAGATGTAAACATCCATGTATAACTGTGCACTGCATTATTATGCTGTGCATGCTTTATGATCGTGTCAGGACTTAAGGAAGTTATTTAATGAGCATGAGAGATACAGAGGGACAGTTTGGATGCTGTACACCACTATGGAAATATTTAAATAAAATTATTAGCTGATTATGTAATGAAGTACCACTGTTGCCATAGGGAGCTGTGAAACATTTTACATTGCTTTGTATGCTATTGTTTGAATGAATAAAACCCTAACACTGGGTTTCACTGCAATCACCACACATTCCATGGCACTTTCAGCAGGATGAGGAATGCTGAACTGTACCCTAACTGAATTCCAGATGAATTTCTTAGGTTCTACACATCCACGGGGTTTCTCACTCCATAACCTATTGCACAGTTCTGCTTTTATCTTTTAAATAGCTGTCATGTGTTACAGACTGTAACCTTCTATAGGGGTTGGTTCTGTCAGGTCTGAAGGAAGCTGCCAAGGTCCATACAGGGAGTCACTTCCTTAGCTCATGGATTTTTTCCTTAACTAAAAACCAAACTAAGTTAAACTACGACACCTTCTTAGAAGGAAATTCTTTGTACTTAAATGGGAGAGGTCATTTATAAATGCTGTTAACATGAAAAACACATTAGTAATGGGTACTTTGAGGCAGGTGAACAGGAAGGATCCTAAACCATAGGATTCTGAAAAAAGTAACAGCTGTAAATTAATATAGAATGATTCTCCAGAGCTCAGTAACTGATATTTCTTCCAGCAGTGTTTTTATATATACTTTTTTAAAACCCAGATGTTTATTTGTGTGACCACAGTGTATATGCAATCAATCACTTAATTAGGTCCAAGGTTTCTAGAGCATCAAGACGGGAGCACTCATCTCTTGTTCGGTTGGCAGAGAATGGTTGGGATGGCATTTATGCTTCCCTTGAGAGTAATTCTCCTTGTCCTCAGGGCCCTCTGTGTATTTCTTCCATGCAGCCCTGCAGGTTCATGCTCAAAGACTGAAAGGTGAAAGAGAAGAGGAGAAAATCTTTCAGAAATTTCACAGAAGCAACCTAATAGTCACAGTATAGTGAGGCAAGGGCAGCACATTGCTTGAAGGAGCCCTGATATGTGAAGGTAAATGGCCTTATGATTAAAGATCCAGTAATTTAGGAGGCCAAACTTCCATTTTGTGACAGTCATGAGATAAGAAACTATATCCCAGAAGAAGAACAAGAAGGGAACTTTCTGAGTAAAAAGTATTGGCCTGTTATCCCTGCAAGTCCAGCACATAAAAATACTACTCAGGGAGAATAACTGAGAAGAGAAAGACCCAGAGGAAGGCAAATAGTGAGACCAAGAGAATGTACAATATCCTCATAACTGGTGTTATTCACCTGATGTTACCAATTGCACACTCAAACTTGTAGATTAAGTGTAGTAACTATACACCTGTGGTGGTATTTCTTAAAGCTTAATCAAGGAGATTTAAAATTCTAATCTTAGGACTCATATAAATATTATAACTATGGGTAGGCAGAAGCTTTGATCCTTTTCTATAGCTCTTTGAGTTTCACTTCCTGATTGCTGATGAGTTGAGAGAAGTTTTAATTGGTACCACGCACATACCGTATCAAACACCCAGTATGAGAAATCAGGTGACATTTGCTTGTATTTCTTTCCAATCTATTGCAAGATATATTTCCTATTTATATTAGAAAAAGAGTTTCAGATACTTATCTGTTTCTCTTTCTCTCAGACTGGCAGTCACGTATTCTAGTTTTAAAACTGGGACTTGTGCCTTGCCTTGTTTTGAATACAAGTGATAAGAAACTATACGTGAGACCACAATCCCCAAGCTCTTTCAGCTCCATGGAGATGTTTCTACTCATATTCCATGAGTCTTTCAGAACTGAGAAGGCAAAAATAAAGCCTGTGAAACAGGAAGACACAACCATCAGATTTTTCTCCCTCTGAAGCAGCTTTCTGTAGTTATAAAGTGATAATTTATAACCTTGCCCAGGTTAAAGTTTGACAGTTTTTGCAGATATTATAACTATCTAGTGAGGAAGCTGCATAATTACATATGTAATTTTTACAGCATCATAGAAACAAAGAGTATTATGAGCAATCAATTGTCCTGAGAAGTGAGCTCTGAATGTAGGAGGCATGTATCAGCATTTATTTGATAACATTACTCAGCACTGAGACTATCCATCCATGTTCCTCACTGTACCAGCAGCTACTATGAGGAGCAAGAAAGCAAGGCATAACAATAGATATATATTTCAGTACAGGACACCCCTAAAAAATGATGCTCCAAGACTAAAGTTATTTCATTAGAATGAAAATTATCCCAAAACCTACAGGAGGGAATACTTGGGCTGCATTAAAAGATTTTAAAAAAATTTTGTGTATTCTGATGAACCCAACAAAAGCGTCTGCTTAGACTGTCCAAAGAGGTTAAACATATGATTGTTTCTGAACTATTGACTGTTTTATTTGAAATGTTCTCCTTCCAGTATACGTCCCCTGGCAAATTTTTATGTCCATGTTTCTTTACAGAAAGCACCTCAGAGAGCAAGGTTGTGGACAAAATACACTAGGTCAACATTAAAATCTTTTATGGTTTTCTATTGGAAAAACCACTGTGCTACCAATAGGTAAAAATGGTACTTTACCTTTGCCCAGCAGGCTGCTGAGTATCAGAAAAGTCATATGTATGTAAAATATAATAATGATGATGGTGATGATGATGATGATGATAATTGGCATCATCATCATATCATATTATCAGATTCAATAGTTGTCAATTGCGTATAATTTCTTGGGATTATTTAAATAAACTATAGCAACACATCTCTTGTATTACTTTGAGCATTGCTGCAGCACATATTTGCAGAGATTGAGGAAAAAACGTTTTTGCACAGCTGATCTTTTGCCTGCTGAAGGTCACAAAATGAAGATCAAAGAGGTGCTTCATCTTCATTTACAGGACTTCCCTTGGAACAGGGACAGGGAGATGGAGAACACAAAAGCAGGAAAGTCTGCTATTGGAAAGTTGAGAAATATCAGGAACTTAGAACTGGCCAGCAGGTATTCACCCTCTCAGGCTGTCTGTGGAGGAATTTTTATGCACTTCATCAGATTTAATATGTAGCGTGTTTCTGGTAATAGGTCTACTGCACACATGGTGACAGACTGCTCAGAGAAAATGTAAAACTGACAAGATTATGCCTTGCTCCCAATTTGTGCAGGTGGCTGCTGCAAGGATAGCCCAAGGTCTAGAGCATGAGGACTTGGTATTTTTTTCCAATAGACAGGTCACACTTAATGTATTAAAGTGCAAGCCTCCTTGGGACACCATGAAATAACTATTCATGTCATAGGCAGCTTCTTTCAGCTGTATATACCCATTTATCAAATGTGTTATTTATTCTTCACCTCCTCCCTCAATACTTAGCTTAAAAAGTTTAATATTTGGAGGGAAAATACAACCAGATGTTTTCTTCTGATATGCAGTCTATAACAAGTAGTATGATTGTACATACAATGAAGGTATTTTTGTTAGTATTGTGGTTTTTTTTTCTTATGTCTCACTCCCTCAAATTTCATGAATACAGTAGAATCTCATATATCCATCTTTCAAAAATAAAAGCTTTTGGCTCTTCTGATACTGAAAAACCTGAATAGTTAAGAAGCTTAAACCCAAACCATGATTTTTAAAAAAGTTATTTCATGAAATAGCATGCTTTTTGTACATTATTGAACTCAATGGGCTTATAGGACTATTTTAGATATACTTTGCATTAGGAGAGTGTCAAACTTATCTGATCTGAATTTGCATTCCATACAGGATAGAATGTGTTTTCATTAGCAGGTCCATGGAAATTGAATTTGTTCTCTGTTCATTTGAAAGACAAATATTCTATCAAAGGTCATGCAGAACTTCACATTGCATTGCCCAGGAGGTACTCAGGCTCTTAGTGAAGGGACACCAAAGGACTGCAGAAGGCCCAGTTTGGGTGAGGAAGCACCCTGAGGTGGGTGCTGAATTTTCTGGGTGGAAGTGGGAAAGGACTGTGCCACAGTCGTGCCTTTTGACTGTAATGAGATGCCTCTGGGCTTGTGTCACCATGCTTGCAGTACACCCAGTTTTGATCAGGATGTCTGCAGACTGTCAGCAAAGGGGTGTACTTTGTGGGCTAAGCTCTGGGAGTAAAGATGGACACAGCTGTATGGAGTCAGCCTTGGCATCTCTATTCCATGTACAGTCCCAGGAGTTTAATGTAAACTAACCCTGCTGCTTCACTGAGGAAGGAACTTCATGATGTGGTGGCACAGATGAGGTGTGACAAAGAGAGTTTCCTTTTTCCATCTGTTTGGGGTTGACAGGATTTTTGTGTCTTGACAGTATAAAATGTACCAATCAAAGGACTTTGTATTTATTTCTTAATTGTTGCTGGTGAAAAGTATTACTTTCTTTTAAGAAGTTACACAGTCCTTCAAGCATATGTTTATATAGGCTATATTATAAATGTTCATGATTTTATCTTTTTGAATGCAATTAGTTGTACTAATTAGTGTGTCATTGAAATGGAACAAAACAACCCCACCTAAATTGCAAAGTTACATTGTTCATCTGCCGATGAAATTTGTTTCCCTCATACATCAGTTAGGAGCCCCTTTCCCAGGGCTGAACTGCCCAGCACAGTAGGATCATCTGCTCCAGAAGCCCTCACATAGAAGAGCTGCCATTGTGCTGGTAATTACCACATCTGGTTTTTGGCTCTGTGAGCAGGAAACCTAAATCTCAGCATATAAATGGAGTTGTCCCAACCCAAAAAGGAACTTTTCAAGTCAAACTACACATTCTATGTCAATATCCAGATGGGTCATTTATGGCAAATGTATAATTTAAAAAGAGATGCCTATACATAGTATTCCTAGTCCCTAATGTTTTCATTAACAAAATTGACAGTACTAATCAGCATTAAATATACTAATTGGCCATGTGCAGTTCTAATTTCCACTTGAGTGCTGTAAGGCAATGTATTGCTGTAATGAACTGTGGATTGTTGCTAATTTGTAAGATACCAGGGAGTAATTAATCAAATTATTGCAAAATTACCATATATGCAGATATTCTATTGAAAAAATAGATAAAATAGTAGTTGTTTTGGTTTTTTTAAAGAAAATACTGATAATTTAGTTTGTTTTTCAGATAAGAAATTAAATGGTCTTTGATTCAAAATACAGAAAATACTCCCTTTTTTCTGGAAGCCTGGTGAATGGATTAATATTAAGGACCCTGGAACAAATACTGTAAGGAACACCTTCTAGACTGGAAAGTGCTGTGGTGGCTGAGAGTATCTAGAGTTGGTGATTCAAGGTTCTCTGTTAATTATATTAGAGTCTTTGTAGAGTTAACTTTATTAGAGTCTATTGTGTTAAAATATTAATCTAATGAATTATTGGGATTTTATGTCCTGTATTACTGAATCTGCCTTTGATGCTGAAGGCAGGAAGATGCACTGAAGAGGAATTTTCAAATCCCTTTGCTAACTGAAGAGCACATGCCCTTCCAAAAGGCCATGGGACTTTTGTTACATTAACACTTTCCTTAGAATTACACCACAAGAATATACCAGGTAATACATTTAGATTGGAAAATGATGGTGGTTCTGATGCATTTTAGTTTAGGTAGAAAATATGCCTGTGCTTACATGAGTGTGCATGCACACATTCAAGAAACACAGCAAAAAAGTTAAAACCAACAATGTCAAAGAATACAAATGGGTATAGGCTATTTCTCATCAAGATAATGCTATAAAGGGGACAATACTTAGTTTTTATACTTTGGAAAAGAGAAAAAGATAGGTGTTACCTTACAGAAGACTTTGTTACTTTAGCCTATGTACTCCTTTCCACATTCTCTCTCCAGAGATGTTCTTTGTTTCCTCATATGAATGTAATAAGTGACCTCAGATGAAGGTAGCAGCAAACATGGGGCTTTCTCTTCATCGTCAGGAGGCAAAACAGGGTGGCCACATGCACAGACACCCCCAGTTCTGAGTGTCATTAGCTGGAGACTTACTGATGCTGTCCTTTCTCTATGTCCATTTATGCTTGTGCGTTGGGCTGGACACTTCTGCTGGAGTGACACACAACCTCAGTGGGATTTAAGCAGTAATATTTAGCTGATCACATTACCATTCACATGCTGCAAGCCTCACACCCAGCACAGTTGAACACACTTTGACATGGAGTGAAGGTAGAAAGCCCTCAGAGAACTCCAGACTCTGTGTTCACAACAGACCCAGGCCGCAACAGACCTTAATAACCAGTGGTTGCTATATTGTGTGTCACCACCTCCTGCTTTCGTTACAAAACCCTTAATTGTCACCAGGGTCACCAGGTTTTTCCTGAACATCCTCAAATGAAATAGCTTTCTTTGGTTCTAGGTTATTTCTCAAACATTGTTTTCTGATACTTTTGATTTCTAAAGAAAAACTGGAAATAGTATATACAGGTATCAATGAAATTATTGGCAGGACTTTTCTTCAAAAAACCTTGTTTCTATGAGAATGAAAGAAAAGTGCAGGAAAAAAAAGTTTGTGCATGAAATCCTGCTACTGTCTTACCTTTGAGACTAGCATTTTCAAAAAGTTGATGGTAGGGGACTGCACATTTTCCTTGCTACTATTCCAGCCTGATCCCTCTGCATTTCGCTTTTCAATGTCTTAAAATTTAGTTTTCTGTGCAGTCATTCACACTGAACCCTGAAAAGAAGATACTTCTATATTTATAACAATAAAAGAGAAAGAATTTCTTGACTTTTAAGAGCTTCTGATATTTTATTAGCCAGTCTACATTCACCCTCACCCTTACTGGTCTCCCTGTGGTAGCTCTAGCTCTGCTGATCTTGTAGACAAACGATGGAAGCATCTGACTTAGAGCCTTTTAGAATCAAAGAAGATTGAGAGGGGAAAGACCTGCTAGGTCATTTTGTCCATCCCCTGCCAATACAGGATCATGACCTACTGTACAATAACTTCACTAATGTTTTGCCAAGTCTCAATTTAAACAAATCAAGTGGTGGGGATTATATCACTTTTTTTTTTCCCCCCTTGGGAACAATGTATCCCTGTTTTTCCATATTTTCTATGAAGAATTGTTGTGATATCATACTTAATACTCTTAATATCAACATAATTACAAGAATAACTTATTTTCTTCTTGTAATAGTTGTTTCTTTCTTGGCATACATGTTTTAAATAAATATTATAACATATATAATATATAATATAATATATATGTTTGAATATAGATATTACATAAGTTAGTAAAAGATATGTTAAAAACATATATATGTTAAAATTATGTATGTTAATATATATGTTAGAAGTATTTATCATGTAATTCTTTTCAGCTTTCTTCATAGCTCAGATCCTATGTCCCTTATTAATACTTGCTCATTCGTTTAATTTCCTTCTACTGTATTAATCTTTCTGGTATAGGCTGCTCAAAAAGGTATGCATTGCTCATTAGATCATTCCAGGTGTGATTCTTAGGTGTTTGTGTTCTACAGCAGGGCTTTTGTCTGAGTCATAATGTGATGCATTTGAATGTGTATTTTCAAGTCTCTGTAATGTCCTTCCTTTTTACTTAATGCAGCTGTCTGACCAGTTCTCTTTCCTTTCTTTTATTGCACCAATATACCTTTTCCACACTGCTGAAATTCTATTTTATTTATTTTCTGTTAGTTCTGAATTATCTTTCCAATTCTCAAGAAAGAAAACTTGCTCATTATTTTCATCACTTAGTATTTGAACTCATCCTATTTATTTTCCTATGCCCTTTGTAGTGTTTACAACTTCTTTTATTTTTCAGAATTTTTTGCATCTTATATTTTACTCAAACTAGAAATTAAAAAAAAAAGTCAGATTTTACATTAAATAAAGTATATTGAATTTTTAAACATCAATTTATTTTTACTGGAGTGACAAGGACTAAACTGCTACCAACATAAATACACATTTATTGTTTGCCATTGCTACAGATCAGAGTTAAGGCTATAAGCTATTATATTTGAATATTGCCAAACCAGTATATGTTTACCATTCAGCTGAACCTAGCCTTCATGCAAAAATCTTATTATACTTTTTAATTTGAAATAATTAATTAATACATAGTTTTAATTAACCGAGCTTTTTTGTTGTTGTTGTTTCGGTTTTTTTTTTTTTTTTTGTTTTTTAAATTTTTTTTTTTCCATTGGAAGTCTTTGACTTGATAGTCTGACTAGAAAATTTTGAAAGCCCCAAACTATAAAGAATAAAAGATATAGCATGCTTTTTAAAAAGTGTTCTGGTACTACTTGATAACTTCTGACTAAAGCAAATAGTATTTGAAATTACTTAGAAATTAATAGGATTCGCTATTTAATTTGTTTGGCTACTAGTAAGATATTTTGCAAACCATGTAATTTAAGTTGGATTTCAGTTTCAAATTAGTATTTTAACTACTAAAAAAAAATTGCTCAGATAAATGAATATTTTATAAAATGGAAGCATGTTTGAAGTTTGTGTATGTCTTTTTTACTTAACATTTTTGTATGTAACTGTCCTCCTCTTTCCCTAATAATATAACTAAAAGACCATAAGTATGTATTCATTAATAAACACATATTTCTTCCCTGTCAAAAGTAGCTCCAGGCAAAAGTTTGCAAGTAAAGAGTTAATGAAAAGGTCAATGAAATGTGAGGACATCTGGTCCTCAATGTGTACAAAAATAATATTTGTGGCTTTTCGATGTCTTTTATGTTTCTATTGTGCAAAAATAGATTTTTTTTTTGATTGAACATTTTCAGCCTTTCATTGACTGAAATAGATGACTGCCTTAGGGCATTTTTGGAAGGGAAAACTAAAAGAAAAATGACTAAATTCCTTTGTTCAGAACTGCTGCTCTGCATACCCAGTAAATTTTTTAACACAAAGGCATATCAGTCAATGGGGAGTTTAGTTTGCAAAAGGATTGCTAGATTAAGTTTTTAGTATGCAAGTGTGACCACCAAACAGGCATGATAAGACTGTGGTGACCAGGAAAGGGCAGGTACAGCCACCTTCTCATTTTCCACATTTCAGAACTCTACAGGTATTCACATTGAATTAGTCTCTCCAAAATAGGAGAGAGGGCCAGGGAAGTAAGGAAATCATTCACACTGCAGAACAGCTGGAAAAAAACACCTCCAAGTCCTATGGTTAAGTCAGCCTGATGTTCCAGCACAAGAGCAAGGTGACTTTCTGGGCACATGGGAAATCTTCAGTTTTTGCTGAGTTTCAGTCTGGAGCTGACGATGCACATACCTGTAGAGCAGGTAAATAATGCAGGCCCAATGGGTCAAAGCCCGTGTATGAAAGAGCTCTCTGTGGCTAAGGAACAATATCAGCAGTTAGAAGATATAGTAATTTATTTAATTTTATTTTTGAATCAGTACAGATGTGTTAGCTAGGCTGTTCCCCAGCTTTCCCTCTTGTACCTATCAGAAGAGGCTGCTGTGGGAAGCGGCGCTGTAGTTTTTGTGATGTATGTAACATCAGAGCCTTAACTGAAGGTACACTGAAAGAAAAAAGCCAGATCCTTGTTCTATCTGCAGCTATCTGGGAAGCTGCTTTGCAGAGAAGGCCCTGGAGTGTCTGGTGGGCTATGAACCCACAGCACACCCTTTCAACAGGAAAGTCCAACAGCCTCTCCTTGGGTGCATCAGAAACCACACTTCATAACTGTATTAAGGGTGATCCTTTTCCTCTCAGCACTGGTCCTGGACTGCTGGGTCCAATTCTGAGCTGCCTAATATGAAAGGGACATGGAGGTACTGGAATCAGCAAGGAGTCACAGAAATGCTGCAGGGCTTGGAACTTGTGAGTCATGAGAAGGTGAGAGAGCTAGCACTGTTCAGCCTGGAGAGCAGAAGGCTCCGGAGGACCTTCATGTGTGTAAACGCCTACTGGATGGGGAGGAGAAAAGGTGAAGCTAGACTCTTAGTGGTGCCCAGTGATAGGCCTAAAGGCAATAAGCATAAACTGAAATGGGTGAAATTTCAATTCCTCGTAAGAAAATACTTTTTTATTGTATACATGATCAGACACTGGAATAGTTTACTTGGGGAGGCTGTGTAATCTCTGTCCTTGATGATATCTAAAATTCAACACAGCCCTGAGCAACACACTGTGGCTGATCCTGCTTTGAACAGGACAGTTGGATTAGATGATCCCCAGAGGTCTTTCCAACCTCACCCATGAAGGGATTCTGTGGTTCATAATAATAAACTCTGCTGAGGTCTTTAGAGATTTTGGAATACTTCTTTACTCTTTTTTTTTCTTTTTCTTTTCAGCCCCAGGGAAAATCATGTCATCAATAAACAAAAGGCTGCTCACACTGTGGTGTACCACTTCCCTCATTTTGCTTTCTGTTTATCTAATAGTGCTTTCTGTCAGGGTCTGGGCCAAGGAAGATCTAATGTCTCGTGCTGTTCATATTACATAAAATGTTCTCACTGCAGTGAATTAGTGATTGTGTTCAAGTCTCATTGTGTTTCCTGGGGCAAAGGCAGTATATACCACTATAAATGTGCTTTTATTTTAAAGGGTTGGAGGTTGATCCTACAATCACTTTCTAGTGTGAGCAATACTGATATAAGGTTTTCTTCCCCAGAGCTACTCACTTTTGAAAGGGTGACTCTTTGCAGGAATCAACCGTTGCGTTGTATGTAGCAGTTTAGAAACTGGACTATGAAAATATTTCTTTCTCTAAACACATGATGATAATGTGGATGGTTGTTAGCAATGCAATTCCTGCAGCAAATGGGAATGGTTACTGCATACAAAATCAGTTTTTCTTTCATTACTTTTCAAGCAGTCACTTAAATATATATAGTATCTGCTATAGAGCAAGTAGGAAACAGAACGGGGAAAAATGAAGGCTTCTCATTTCAATTGTGGTCCTTTTTTTAACTGGCAGCTGTTCCTGTTTTCAAGTGTTTGTTTCTACTTTAATGAGGATACCAACTTTCATCCAGTGGGATGTGTGGGTCACTTTGTTAGCGCACTTGCACACACCAAGGCAACACACCAGCTGGAAATTTTGACTTTTAGCTGAATTATTTTTCCCCAGCAAATGGCTTTCTTTTTGACATATTTTAATATCCTTGCACACTGAGAGGAAGAGTGGGTGAACAGAAAACAGACTGTTTTATTAACCCAGCAGTCACCTTTGAGATTCATACGTGTCCACTTTTTTCTTGCCTTTGTACCTAATCCCAAGAGCCTGGTACCTGGCTTCCCTTGGAATAACAAAGTCAGTCACAAACCTCCAAACATGATTGTTAACGGAATGCCAACTGTTTCTTCTCATCTTTTTTTTTTTTTTCCTTTTTTTTCCCCAGTACTATATTAGGGATTTTGTTTTATGGGTGCCCTACAACCATAATATTAATTTGGGCTTATACCATAGTTTTGGTTTTTTTGGGTTTTTTTTTTTTTGGTTTTTTTTTTTTTTTTAAAATTTCTAAATAGTNTTTAAAATTTCTAAATAGTAGATGTTCATTGTTCAAGAAATTAAATTGCTGCTTCTATTTTTTGTGTGTGTTTTATAGTGATTTTTTCAGCTCTGCAAATAGTGGGAAGGGAAGAAATAAAGCAATGCTGCAGGCACTTACTGGACTACAGTTTCAGCTCAGTGGAAAGCTACAGGATCAAAAGTGGCCAGACAAGCACCCTCGAGAAGAAGCCCATGCACATTATTCACAGTGTCATATGCCAGTTTCACAGTATCCTGCGTTCAATGGATTTTTTCCAATGGGAACACACTTTGCATCAGACAAAGCTCCAGCATCCTCAGAGGTACCTATATTACCAGCAGATATTTACAAAGCAGATTTCAGAATGCTGTGTTATCTGCCAAAAGCAACACTTAATCGTAACACATTTAGCTTATTTTGGCGTGCACCTAAATAAAATCAGGAGAGAGGTGAGGATAAAGCTGCTGGAATTAACATCTTCTAAAAAATAAATAGGGCTCAACCAAGCATATACCAAGCTATTAAACTAACTAGGTCATGTCCCTGTGCTGCCTCAAAATATGTTTTTTAAATTGTTAATCTTTGGATCAACTCTCTAATGGTCCAGGGCTGACAATTTGCACTCCATCTTCCTTTTGGATAGTGGAATGACTGGAGTTTTCTTTAAACACCACAGTGTATTTCCAGGCAGCAGACAGGCTAAGATCCAGCCAGAGGGCAGTGAGAACAGAGTCTAGCAGCTCCATGTTTGCTTTCTTGCCCCGTGTCAGAGCAGGCAACATCTCATAACAGAAGGAGAGAGGATGCTGCAACCTGGTAAATCTGTGCCTGGCAGAAAAGGTTTTGGCACCAGCCATATGGAAATACACTTTTTTCATACACTGCTGTTTACAGCCTGGGGCAGTTCTGGACTGTGATCTGGTCCCACATCTCCAGGGATGGGTGGTGGGCAACTGGTATGGTACAGGGCCCGCGGTATCCAGGACAATTTTGCACAGGCTATCTACTCCTTGGCATTAGCACAGTGTATGCAGGGGTGCAGGGCTGCCCTAGAGCCACATCACCTCTATGAGCTATGAGTAACTGAGTGGAGGCTAAAAACCTGTCTCTGAGCAGATTAGATGATGCCACCATATTTCTTTCTATTTGGAAGTAACTGTGGTATTTCAAATACCACATGGTGGCAGCTGTTGATAAAGGCTGATGCTAGTTTGTTTTTCAGTTTTAAAACTGAGGAATTGTAAATTTCAATAACTGGAGCCAGGTTTCAGGCATTTCAGACATGTGGCATCAGGAAGGTCCTGATAACTTGGTATCTGATGCATTGAACTTTTCCTTCCTAGTTAGCAGTGGGACTGAAAATAAAAATATAAATAGAGATTTAAACTCTGAATCCAACAATGAATATTTCAAACCTTTCTTTGACTGCTAATAAAGTTTCCTTCCAGTTCTAACCACTCCCTTTCTCTTATGGGCTCTCTCCACTCTCCTCTTCCTCCAGTATTCCTCACTGTAGCCTGGGGAAAAGAAGTTTTAGAAAAATAATAAAGTTTTTATTTATTCCTTACAGCTTTTCTGCCCCTGTGGGCATTTGCCTGCCTGTCTGGCTAATGTGCTGTAATGAATCTGCTCTCTGCCATACACACACATATCGTCCTATCAATCAGGGAGAGGAAATGCTGAGTATGGTGAGCGCTAACAAGCACTCGGAGGGGTCAGTACACCAGTGCACTACAGTGGCATGCTACTTTCCCTACAGGCTGCTTTAATTGGGGGAAGATGAATGAGGCAGCATGTGGCTGGCACCATGTCTTCTTGCCAATCTCTCTGCTTTGGCAAACTGACCCCCTCTGCTTCACCTTTCAGGGCAGCGCTAACCCTCCTCTGGTTCCTGCTGCAACACAAGTCCCTCTCAAACTTGTTGGAGTCTCTGGGTTAACTGGAGAACATGGAACTTCTGGAGGAGCTGTCTTGCAGAGGCTAGAGGGTGATCAAAGGGTGCTGCAGAGCCTGTGGGGACAGCATTTCTTTGCAGGTTGGAAATCACAATGCAAATAGAAGTGGGAGAAGACAGAGTAAAGGGGGTTGAGGAAAATTAAAGCAAAGTGGAATAGGAGAGAGAAATGGTGAAGGAAATAGCAGATAGGGAAACTGGAAGGGCTGAGGTAAAATGCTGAGAAAACCAATAAGAGAAGAGAAACAGATAAAGAAGTAAAAAAAAAACCAAACCAAATAAAACAAACAAAAAAAAAAAAAAGAAAAAAAGAAAAAAAGAAAAAAAGAAAAAAAGAAAAAAAGAAAAAAAGAAAAAAAAAAAAGAAAAAGAAAAAGATGTGGAAAGGAAAGACTCAAAGAAAAAAGAGGAGAAAACCAAAAATATTCCCATATCTAAATCAGGGCAGACAGGAAGAAATACCTCCAAAAGAACTCAAAGAAGATCTGGAGACCAGAGGTATCTTTTCAGGTATGGCAGGTTTCAGGATTTACACAAGAAATTGTGTCCAATACACAATTAAGTAGTAGTGTTTTGAGTTAGATACCTATAGGTAGGTTGACTTCTAGACATGACTTCTTTTCACCTTTGTAGGGTGTCTGTATGCTGTTAAGGATTCACTATCATTGCCCTATAGCAAGACTTACTACTGAGTAAATTTTCTACTGGAGGTTTTTCAGCAAAGTCCTTGTTGGCTGTTTGGAAGGAGAAAAGTGATTTTTTGAGAATAATGGAGGAATAAAAAATGTATGAGGGGCAACACACTTAAAGGAGATCTTGGGTTTAACAGCATGTAAGGATGGAGACTTGTACCTTCCATCAATTTTCAGATTCTCTTTGCCCAGAAGTCCTTGTGTTCACAGGTGCAGCATGTTTGCATGGCAGTCAAGTGATAAAAAACATCTTTAAGCACTTTTTCACTGCCCAGAGTTAGCACTAATGAGTAATCCATCTTGAGTGGAGATTTACCATAGAATGCCATTGAGAACACTGTCTTTTAGATCAGGGATTTGGGAAGTAGCAAGAAAGGGTTAGCTTGGTACTTTAAAAAAGCAGTGCCAAAGGCCCAAGAAACAGTTTGAAGACTGAGATGTCTCTCTGTGACACAAAATTTTGATTCAGATACATTTCTGTGTTGATCAAGGGAAGTAACCTGTGCTCTTTGGGAAGGCAGATTAACATATAGAAACACCCAAGGCAGGAAAAGAGCCATCAGATTTTCCCCTGAAGTATTTGTTAGCTCTGTAAGTAAGAAGTCTTGGCTTTAGCAAACATCCTGATTGAAGACTTTGAAAGAAAACCCAAATGAAAGGTGCATGCCATTTGTAACTCAAAAAGTGACTTCTGCTCTTGAAGGAATGCCTGATAAGGGTAAAGGCAATATGTTATGAGGAATGCCATCCATCACTCACTGGGCAAAGGTTTACACCCTGCTACCCTTTCCTCAGGAGTGTTCCACTATATTAGTGAAGGTTCACCTTGAATACTGACTAGGAACACCCTTTGAAGGAAAATTTGTTTTCTCAACAAGAGGTTTTTGTCAAATATTAGTTTTGGAGGAAATTTTAGCATAGTTTTTTCTTCAAGCAATCAGTTAAAACAAACTAAAAAGATAGAATAAAATGGAATAGAATAGAACAGTTTAGGTTGGAAAAAACCTTAAAGAACATCAAGTCCACTGTTAACATAACACTGTCATGTCCACCACTAAATCCTGTGCCTAAGTGCCACATCTACACTTTTCTAGATACCTCCAGGAGTGGTGACTTTGCCACTTCCCTGTTTGACAATACTTTCTGCAAAGAAATTTGTCCTGATACTCAATCTAAATCTCCCCTGGAACAACTTGAGGCCATTTCCTCTTTTCTGCTTTGGGTTGTTCTTGCTGGAAACTTGCAACTTTGTCAAAGACCATGAATAATTGGATATGAGCAACTTTGTAGCAGAATTATAAACCAAATTTACATATTAAAATAAAAATAAATAAATAAATAATAATTGAGTAGGACTTAGGGATACTGATTTAGCTGATTATTTGGGGCAGATCAGACCATTCCTGGATGTTGTGTCAATTCCTCCCACCACAGATCCAGTAGGAAGCTGGTAGGAAGGTGAGGACTAGCCAGAGACCAGCAAATCATTAAAGTGTAAAAAAGATCTAAATTACCAGGAAAGACTTTTGGAGCATTATCTGTTTAACTAGTGCAAAATGAAATTAAAAGCAACCTGCAGAAAAAAATCTCCCAACAGCCAAGAGATACCAAGACACTGAGACTATGCTGTCCAATACACATAGCAAAGGTATGCTGTGGCCAGTGATTGAAAGCTGATTTGAGGCACCTGAGTAAGGAATAATTGCATATGAGCCACGTTTTACTACATATACTGGGAAAGCTCTGCATCAGAGTCTTCCTGTTAACCACTTTAAAATCCGTGCTCTACTATTATTTCTTCAATGAGTGACTAGGAAGAATAATGTTGCAGTGACCTGGGACACTAAGCAAGCTTGAAAGTAAGCTTCTCAAAAACATGTCTACCTATAAATGGCTATAATTCTTTTGGAAGCGATTGTTTTAGGATGCTGGGACTTAATTTTAATACTTTCTCTTTTTGAAACCTTTCTGCAGGGAAATTTTGTATTTAAAGACAGAACAGCTCCAGTCCAGACATTGCTAGGAGAGAAGTCATGGATTTTTAAAAGTATTCTGAAAGTCACAGATATCTTTAATGTCCTGTGCTGCCTTCTTTATATCTCCCATATAGTAGGTGTCATTTACCCAGTGTCTGCTGCACTGGCATCTTTCCAGTTTCTGTTTTAGATGTGCTCTCTTGATTGCAGCAACTCTTGCACTTCATACAATAATGCAAACCCTTTCTTAAGTTGTTATGATTTTTTTGGTGGATTGGCACATAATGTGAAGGATTTTTGACAGATTATGAGACACTATGAAAGGGAGAAGAGAATGGCAGTGTCTTACTACTCCCACACACACACACACACAAAACCCCAAAACAAACAAACAAAACAAAACCAAAACAACAGCAACAACAACAAAAAAAATACTCAAAAGCCTGAAAATGCACCCTGTGTCCAAGAAGAACCTTTTCAGGTCCATGTAAATATCCCATTTGCCACCATAGGCTCTCTAATACCATTATAGGGCCTTGTTCCAGGCCCCAACTCCTGTGTAAATGACGTAGTAGCAGCACACAGAAACACAAGAATGCTTAAGCTAGACTAGATCAGCTGTCCATAAAATTTAATAATCTGTTACAAAATACCTTCACTGGGCTCTTGCCTATTTCTGAAACAGGTGTCTACATCTGAACTAGATGCCTTTGTAATTTTTGTAGCTAATAGGGCAAATGGACCCATTTAAGATCCAATTTATCTGGCTTATTTTAGGCATGTAATTTGAAGTAAGATGGATTGCATCCTCAAAGTTATATTTTTCACCCTGTTGACTGAAAAAAAAATCTAGATAATTAGCTTGGATGTAGGCATCTGTATTTTGTCATAAACATAGTCAAATAAATTCCACACCTCTGTGTTTTGCTTCAGAGAAAGTATTGAATTCTCAAAAATTTTTGATTTCACTTTGAATTAGCTTATGAGATGATGCTTGAGGTTTAAAATTTATTATTTTGATGTTAAACTACCACATGTAAAATAATTGAGGTTGTTATGCTTTAAGTCTTCCTAGATTTTTGCTGTAGCAATTGCAGCAGCAGGGCTGTCTGTCACTGCAGATCATTTAATGAGAGTCACTTAAAATACGTGTTACTTTTTACTTCCATGCACAATAATATTTTTATTTTTAAAACAATACTTACATTTATTAATGTTAAGAAAATACTTAGATTTTGTATTACTATTTCTATCATGAGAAGAAGTATATAGAAAAGAGGAAAGGTGGGAACTTGTGTGAAGGGGTTCAGAAATAAGAGGGGAAAGGGAATTTGGAGAAAGAGCAAAATACATTTTGGAAGATCTAGAAAGAGGAGGAGCAGAATGGAGACTAAAAGAGATGTGTGTAAGATCCTCAGGCTTACTCATTATTTTGTAGAATTTCATGATATCTCTTATTTTTTTCTCTTTTTCAAACTTCACAGGCTTAATCTTTTTAACCTTACAGTGTCTAAAGTCCACAGTCTCTATTCTTTCTCCCATATACCTCATAATTTTCTTGTCTTTTTTTTTTTTTGACATTTTTATTTTTGCTATGCCTATTCTTGCACACACCTCTACACATCTGAGCACAGCTGTTAACCTACTTCTGTGTGGTAATTCCTGTGGTATGGAAATCACTGATGTCACTGTGACTCAAAGAGCAAGTTCAGCAGGTCCATTGCCTTCAGTAGTTGAAGAGAGCATTAATGCTGAATCAAAATTTGATTTTTGTCTCAAAATTAAAACTACAGGTAACAATCTTTTAAAGACTTGAAGCTGTCTGCTGTAAGGGTGTTTTTTTTAAAAGTTTGTTGTGATTCTTGGTATGAGGAAGGCAAAGTGTGGAAGACAGATATAAGAAGAGAACCAGCCATGGTTTACTCACAGGATGCCCTGATTTCTCCCCATGTATGCTCTCAGCTCAGAATCCTGAGCAGTAGTGAGCTGTCTATCCACACTTGTACATTTAACTATGCCAAGGACATGTCCAGGTAGTCCCTGGCACTGTTTCAGCCTACGCCTATGAGTGCTGCCCCTCACTGAGACTTGGAAGTTACAGGGTCCTGGGACAATTAATAATCAGCATTTTGCAAACAGCTGCATTCTTTTAGTTGTCAAATTGTTTTAATGACAAAGATATGAACTCTTCCATGAATTCCAGGCTCAGTGTCCATCACCATTTCTAAGTGTATCAATTTTAGGAATGAAATTATAGCTTGAGAGGGTCGTGTAAGTCTTTTCTTTTGATAACCATGTGCCACTCAATGCATATTTCAAAATGGGTGGTGCAAATACGGGAGGAACCTATTTGCAAGAGATAAGCTTTTTTTTCCATGGGAATATGAACAGGTCCAGACAGAATTGACAAAGACCCTACAATTGTAAAGTAGGGGGCGATGGTGCAAACGCTGCTGTCTCTACCTTGAGGGTGTTCAGACTTTTCCAGTGTTAATGAAAGGAGACTCAGTTTCTTGTCACCTGCAGCAAAGAGGAGCTCCACAAACTTGCAAAGAGGATCAGCATTTTTTGAAATGTTGGCCCAGGATAAAAGCATAACAGGCTTCCCAGCTTCTTACAGACTTCAGTGGAAAGGTGAGGACCACGATGGGAGTTAGGATACCAATATAAATCTACACTTCACTTGACAGTAATAGTATTCTTGAACTGACAAATGGCAGCCAAAGAAGAAGTAGTCAAACTGAAGGGTCACTAGGGAAAAAAACCAGCTTTGAAAGAGCAGTGCTAGTCTCTATGACAAGGGCTATAGTAATTGAATTTTGAAGAGACCTGACTGTTGAGATATTAAGTATTATACACTGCATTAACAATTATATAACAGATAATATTAATGATTCTTATGCAAGTGTTTGTTAAACTAGTAATTCAGATTTAATAAATAACCAATGGTCTTTTCTATAAGAGGGAATCCCATGCTTAATTTCTGAGATTAATCTTATTTAAAGTAAAAATTCTCTCTTTGTGTAGCTGGTAGTATTCAGCTTAAATTAGCATCTGCTGAAGAGAGCAGTTGAGCTTCATCTGACATTTATTAGGACAAATGCATAAAGGCTGTGCTGTGGCAATGCCATTTAATTGTCAAGGCAATTAGTTGCCACTTTGGATATCAGAATTGTCACTGAGTTAAAAAATAAGGGAAGAAGACATGCCAGAAATAGTTTCCTTT
>VWZN01022095.1:344812-359963 GCA_013396955.1 Regulus satrapa | reverse complement strand
AAAAAAAAAAAAAAATCCTGCCTTCATATCAAGTCTCCCAGGGGTATCTGAAAGTGACTCACTTTCTGGAGAGTCTTTCTCTTGCTATTGTCCAAAAGACAGACTTTTTAATAATGTAGAAAACTACCTCTTAGTGATGAATATCACTTGTGATGAATGCTCAAAGTTATCCAGGGACTCAAGTTCAGGTAGGAAATGGCACCTGAGTCATTAATGTCTTTGTGTAACAGGTAACCACTGAGCTATTCTTCTTGCAACCCAGATGATCTTCCTCTAGAGACTGAGTTCACATCTCTTACAGCCAAGTGAAGCATGAAGTCCTTTCTCCCCTTCAAGTCAGTAATGTGCATTTAATTCTTTCACAGCAGGATTACAACAAATACTGCCCTAAAAATGACTGTGGGATTCCAAAGCATCTTTTAGGTTAGTGGTATAGACAGCTTTATGACCTGCCTGACATTGTGCTCATCTTACACTGACCACTGGTAGAAGTAGGACAAGATGAACTGGTAATGTGATGTTTTCTGATATATAACACAAAATATTTCATATTAGATGTTGTGTGTTAACTATTTGGAGTATCCACAATATAAAAAAATTTTCTACCGTAGTTTTGCAGTAAAATAAATATCACTTCCCCGCAGGCTGGCTAAGGATTGCCACCTGCAAGCCAAAAGACCTGGGACTAATTTCAAAGACCATTTATAGCTTTTTGACTTTATTGAGTTTTACTTGTCCACAAAAGCTAAGAATTTTTAGGGGTACATGAAGAATCACTCTGTGTTCAGATAGAAAAATAGCTGTGAAAACATTCTGAAAGCATTCCAGCCAGTGATACTTTCAAGAGACTTGGTCTGACCAGAAACTCCACTGATTTGTACTTAAAAACATTGTTAAAAAAACTTGATATGGAAGGTATTACTTTGGATCATAGGCGATAAAACTTAAGGGGAATCCAGCTCTTTAGAGCTTTGTGTCTTTCTGAATAAAATTGCACACGCGTAAAGTGAAAAACCCCCAAACATATCCACGAACCTTTTCTGTGCTCTTATTTGAAATCTTTATATCAAGTCAGGCTTCAGTGTGTACAGGGCTATTTTAAGCACAGTTTCTACCAAAAGAAGTGCTGATAACATTTCAGAAGTGATTCCCTTACTGCTGTGCTCCAGTTAATGGGCCACTCTTGTGACAGCAGCAGTACTGCTTCTAAAAATGCGATGATCTGCTGCAGATAGAAACATCCTTTTCTGCATTATGCCCATTGATTTAAAAAAAACCCAACAACACACTAAAAACCTTATCCATGGAATACAAACTTGGAGGAAATGAGGCTTAACTGGACTTTACTCTCAAAAATAATAAGAAAATTTAATAGTAGGAGTAGACTCTTTTCAACTCCTTTTCCCTGACAATTTGGTACACTTATTATATAAATATACCTATGACTTCCTGTAAGCATAGATATACCTGCTTAAAAGACATTCTTTATGTATGTGTGGAAGTGTACATAAAGGTCAAAAGCTGTGAGGAATGGTCCACTGTCACTCCGCTGAATACGACACCATAAATGTGCATATGAGCACTGAACTCGTGCTCCAAAATGCCTCTTCCCTAAAAGTCTAATCTCCTGTTATTCATAATGGATCAACAGTTTCATTATACAATTAAACCCCTGGTAATCAGACAAGCAGCCTATGATTGCTGTTGAGGTAGTTGCAATACATCGTTTCTTACATTTACACTAGATCGCATGCTTAGATGAGGCACATTAAGCTGATATTCCCAAAAATGCCTTTATGACTAGGAAATACAGGCTCCATGATTTCAGTTAATTAGTGAGTGCCAAATAATATATAAAACAGGTGAATATATAATTTCACCAGTAATACCAAAACTGCAAAGTGTCAACAGTATTCATCTACTTAATCTAAAGTACACTACCAATTATTTTTTCTACAATTACTTTTTCACAGTTGGAAGATGAATCTGGGTTTTCTTTATAGCTCCATGGTGTTCCTCCAAATATAAGTGTATTCTTTTATGCAGCTTCCTTGCTGCCAATATGGGCTGAATGCAGGGATTCAGTTCACTGTATCACTTTCTGGCTCTGAAGCTCATAATGTGTGTTAGTTCTTTCAGAAAGTATTTCTGAAGTACTCACTAAAAAGAGAATATGCCCAGGTGAAATATTAAATGGTGCTCTTGAAGACTTCAACAAATACAATATACATTTTTAATTCAATGTCTTTCAGTATGCAAGTATCAATTATTAGATATTAGTCAGAAACTAGATCATACAAGACACTGATAATATAATTTGAGAAAATACCAAGACTTCAAAAACTTAAAAGAAAAGAAAGATTAGAGCTTCTGTTCACCTGCTTGAAATCCACTTTAGTGTAGACTGATTTGGGTCTGGTTTTCATAAGGTTTTATATAATTTTTTCCCCTCCAGTATTTTTAATATTAGTTTTACTACATCAGATTTTTCTCCTGTACATGCCCTTGCCTAAATCCTTTTCTAGGTTTGATGTGTGCTATATACTACATATTAAACCCAATGAAGTTAAGTTCCCTATCAAATCTGTTTTTTACCTTTCAGTTAGTATTAAAATTGGAGAGTTGTTTCACAAGAGTGCTTCACATGATGTGAAAATATATTATTTTTTAAAATAATTTTTGGAATGAGCAAGAGCATTATTCCTTCTGTATTGTCTCATCTTCATATCATTGTAGGTGTGAGGTCTTGTAGGTTTTCTGAGATTCAAAGGATACCATTGTGACTTTGTAACTTCTCTGAGATCAGCTGAGAGTTTTGGAATTTAGATAAAACCTAAAATACCTTCAAACTCAATTCAATAACTATATTTGATTTTTGTTTTAATAAGGAGGCATACTGTAGAAATACAGATTTTCTTGTTAGCTCCTATAGGGTGAGTGCTTCCTTAGGTTGTTCTCTATTAAATAAATAAAATCCTTTTGGATATGCCTCAGAGTGAAGCAGTAATTCAGGAAGTTCAGTTTCAAAGTGACATACATCAATTTCACAAGGCAACAATATCTGATCATTTGTAGCCTAGCTTCCTAAAGAAATGTAGCATGTTTTGATGGCAGTTGCCATCTGTTTGGTCCTCAAAAGCTTTCCTTTCCCTCCATCTCAATGCTCTTGCTCCTGCAGTCCAGTTTCAGTAGAACTGCCTTGAGGTGTCATGGAAATGCAGAGGTGGATAGGGAAAAAGGGATAAACGGTACAATGGGAAAGGAGAAGTTTTAATGAGCCTGCAGAGTCATGAGTGGGGATATTTGGGTTTGTGTGGGCTCAGGAGCCCGTGTGCTGAAAGCTCCCCTCCCTGGTAGGAGAAGTGATCACCTCTTGGAAGGTGCAGTGTAGTGCTCATGAAAAACAATCCAAAACTGGGTGCTTTGGAGTCCTGCTTTGGAGGAAGCTTAAAGGGAAATATAACAAAAATCTACAGGGAGCAGCAGTGTATTGGTTTCACTATTCATGGAAGAGCTTGTTCATATGGAACATTCAAATTATACTGCGTATATGTAAAAATTCTCATGCTAAATGACACTAATGCAGTATTTTATTTATTGTACCTCTTCAGCTCACACTCTGAGGATGATCCTCTGTGTCTATTTTTGCACCATAGGTTTTTAAGGTAGTGTCACAAATCAAAGCTTTTGACTGGTGCGTTGAATTTTGAAGCAGGTTTTGTGGTTTTTTGCTAAGCTTACAATGTTCCACATTTGAAATTAGATACCCTTTTCATCTGAACACTTGAGGTCCATTAACTACTTCAGTAAAGTCCTTTTCAGTGCAGAAAAGTTCATGGAAAATATATAATAATGATTATGATGATTATGATCATCATAATCTTCATAATCATAATTTCTGTACTTATTATTCAGGCAAAGCTACTAATCAATGCTCATAATTTCAAAGGACAACAATAGGATTTTTCTACTGTTTAAAATGATATCCTGCTTACTAGAAAAGAGAGAGGATTTAAATAAGATGCAATTCCCAGGTAAAAAGCTCAATTTCTGTATTGTGTTACTGAAAGTAGGAAGGTGCATTAATGTGACTAATTTCAGAATTAATCTTGCTGTATTTAACACACAGCTAGCCGGGGACTGCAGCATTTTCAATGAAATTAGGAAGTCATTTGATAGAACTCTTTAGGTATTTTATTTATCACATTACTGACAAGAGATATAACTTGTTTCCACTATGGAAAAACAGACTTTTTTAGCTTAATGATGTTCAGTTCTTACAGAGTTCAGATGCTCAGGATTAAATCTGCCAGGGAAACATATTTTATATACAGTTAAGAACCTAATTGAGAATAGCTACTTTTACTCTAAGCAGTTTTGTTGCTGTTTATGCTCTTTTTCAAGCTCAAATCAATTTTTCTTGTCGGCAATAAACTCATATTTCTCTTCCCTGTTGTATTCCATATCTAGTGCAAGTTCAGCTTATGTCGTGGCTCTTGGTGGCCTTTTATTAGTGTTCTGATGTAGAAGTTGAATATTAATCTGTAAACTGTAATAATAGGAGTTCCTGTTTCTCCTGATTACTCAGGGAGAAAATAATTCATATTTCATACAGGTTTGGACATAGGAATTTGGAAGACTTCCAAATTTAGTTACCACGCATGGTGTGGGACTTCTGGCGGACCTTTGCACTGGGCTGCTCCTCTGGAAGTTGTAAGGAGCTGATATTGACCCCAGCAACAGAGCTTCTTCAGAAGCCTCTATTGTGACTGAAACAGGCTGTAGTCAGAAGTTATTGGATAATTCTGGTTTGCTTCACCAGATCAGTGCCCCAGAGTGCAAAACATTATACGGACATAGTGAACCACTTCCTTAAGGGCCTTACTGCTTTAAAAGACTTTATTGACAGAAAACACTTCTTAAAGTTTTAAAGTTTCAATGTCAAATCAAGCAATATAGAAAAAAAGTGGAAAAGGATAGCAGTAATCATTCCATGCAGATACTAAAATTGTATGTTTGTTTAAATACTATTGCTGGTATTTTACTTTTCTGCATCAAAAAAATAGTTGGAGCTATATCTGAAACAAAAAAAGTACTCAGTTCTCTGAAATAAACAGACATTCTTATCTCTGGAGATCACTTCAATGGGTGGGGTTGGGGATTCTGAAACCCATGAAATATTTCCGTAAAAATAAAATCTACCTGAAAAATGAGGACTCTGTACAAAGTAAATGTAATTGGCTTCTTCAGTGTAGAAAAGTAATACTTAGAAACTTAGAAAACTGACATATAGAAATTATCTTGTGCACTGAAACTGCAAGTTCTCCACTGTCTTGCCAAGAACGGGTTATTTCATCTCTGCTTTAAATGCTTTGATGGGTTCCAGCTGAGCGAGGTGTCAGCTTGTGTGGTCAGATGCCCCTGTAAATATTGCCTCAATTTAACAGCATTGTAAGTAATTGTGCCACATAGGTTTTTCAAGTGATAGAGGAGAAACTACTGGGAGACAGCAGCCACATGCTGGCATGTGTCTAGTTTTCAGTGAGCAGCATTCTGAGGTAAGATCCCAGAGGACCAGAGGTATTTCTGCTGCCTGGTGAAAATGCTCCTCAGCACAGCTCCTGGAAACACACTATATGGTAGCTCCCCCATTAATGTGATATACTCAGTATTATCAAGGGATTCAGAATTTGGCAGCTGGATTTTACAAAACAAATTTTTGCAGTTTATGGATTCAGCATAAATCTCTCTTTTAAGGGATGATTATTTGGGATTATTATTAGTCTGCTGAATTTTTGACTATAGTATCTCAAGTCCAACTCTACACCATGTATATAAAGCACTCTTCTGCTTTAGAGTTAGATAGCCTTCTCCTACTTGTACAAAGTATTCTTAATTTTTAGATGGGAAAAAATACAGTTCTTTGAAGAGAAATGAATTTACACCTGTTTACCTGAATTACATGTTAATGAGACAAAACCTTAGGTTCAGTCTATATTTAATGGGGAAAAAGTCAAGTCATGGAGTGTGAAAGTTACATATTTTCTGCCTGGACACAACTATAAAAAAAGAAATTACTTCACAGACCTCTCTGGTTTTTAGTTTTGATGCTAAAAGAACTAATGAAAATCAAGTTTATACAGAACAGTTTTAAATGTGAATTCATGGATTATGAGTTTTGCATTAGTCAACAGGTCAGTCTATAGAGCATGGTCAGATATTGTGTTCTGTTTAAACTAACAGAAATATTTTGCACATTGTTCTCCTGAAGTTGGAGCTTGAACTGAGTATATATGTAAAATATAACTTGTCACACAGAACTGTGATTATTAGCTTTTTCTTTGGACTTTGTACAGGGGAAGAAGTGCCATCTTAAGCTTATTTAGATTCTTCTGGCAGAAAAAAAAAATCTATAAACAAACTTTCTTTCTTTAATCTTGCTCAACTAACCTATGCTCCTGGGTGTTTTACAGATTCTAATGTAAGACTCCTGTAATTATTGAACTGTTCTTTTGACCTGGCTGCTTGAAGGATATTGGATTTTTCTTATCTGTAAATGGAGATTTAGCAGCCAGATCACCTGAAGTGCTAAAACACTGCTAATTTTTTAAAAACAGATTTATTCGAAAATCTTATTTTTCCCTCTCTACCTTGGACTTCAGCATTCACATTTCACTCATTGTATTATCTGTTCAGGGTAATTTGAGGATAACATTCTTGCAATAAATTTTTAGTGTGTCCTTTAAGGTCTCCAGTAGAATTTTATTATTTAACTGGCGTCTCTGAAAAAGAGTAATTTCATAGTTGTATAATTACTTAGGTACTGCTAACAATAATTTAAAATAATTAGGGGGTGTTCTCTGTGGCTGTTGTTTTCTGGTTATTTCAGTAACTGCTTTCTTAAAAGACTTGTTGCTGTTCATACTTCATCTCATAGTACTGTCTCTGATGACCCAGTTTTACCTCTTTTCTTTGCCTTTTTTTTGGGTAAAGTTATTGATTACACAGCTCCAGACACATGGAAGTGTCTATGAGGATCTAAAATTGCCTGCAGTGTGACTACCTAAAAAATACGATATATCTAATTGTGAATAGGCTTTGTCCTAACTCTGTCCCTCCTGATTTGTGCCCCCAACTATAGTCCCAACTTACTAATTTTCTAGGGTTGTAAGAGCAGGAATGTGGGTATCTGTGGCAGGAGAATAACAAACATATAATGAGAGGCCAAACTGAGGAAATGGACATAATCTTACCCATTTTGGGTGAAAAAGAAGAGCCCTGAGTTGCTTTTCCTGGAATTTGAAGCCTATCAACAGTTCTGAGTTTGTGAACAGGAGCCTGAGCTCTGACCTCACAGAACAGAAGCTTTTATTTCCCTTTTTTGTAGTCTCATTATTAAAATTAATTCCTTCTTTGTTACAAAATTTTATACATGGATACATTTCTAGCAATAAGATCAACAACAAAAAAAAAGAGGTAGTTCCCTTTGTTATTTAGAAGACTATTCTAAAAATTTTCTCCTATGTATGTAAAGTGGTATCTACGTCTCAATTTAACAAAGATCACTTCTGACAAAAGCAAATAGTGGGTAAAGGCAGGAAAAAAATTAAAATTAAATATTGTAAAATAATTCTTATTTCTTCAAATGCAAAAAGCCTACTTTACCATGCTTGTAAATAAAATGATAGGCATATGGGGAAGAAAACAGGGTCACTAAGGCCAGTGACCTTTGCAAAGAATGAACAAGACAGTTGTAAACTATCTGTCCAGTTCTCAAACCTTCTTCAGTCTCTGTTTACAAGCCTGAGAAAAACATTTTAGGCAAAACTTTAAAAGAATCTGGAGGACTGTACAAAAATGCCAAGAATTGGATTAATTGGCATAATGCAAGGTGGCTGGGCACAGCTGGGGAAAGTGTCAGTGTAGGGAGAATCCCCACCAAGTAAGACTGTCTGTGCAATTAGCTATCTGAACTCTAACCCTTCCAGAATAATTAATGAATAACAGAGGGGATCAAGACAAAGACACAAAGTGATTTGGTGGGTGCTAGCAAGTAATACATCAAAGAATGCTGGTAATTGGCCCTGTGGCTTTCATTCTTTGCCCTATTTCTTTCAATTCATTGACTCAAAATAATGGGTTCAGGTTCATTATCAACAGGTTTTAGCTGCAAGAGCACAACACTTCAACAAAGCTATGATTGTAGCAGTGCTGGTGGCGAAGCAAAAGTTGTAGAGTGTAGCACACTCCCTTGAAAGGGAAAGTAGCAGCATAGTCACAGGCTTTGTCTTGCATGAAACAGTTGGTATTCACGAATTTGCTCTGAGTTTTCTAAGACTTGGTGTTCACTGAGGTTACAATGCTGGAATACAGTTGGTATGGGCAGGTATGTATAACTCCACTTCAAACGCTATTATAGTTGCAACATCTATATTCTGTTCCTTCAGCTGTAAGAAATGAAATAGAATTCCTGACATCATGTGTCACATGTACATGACATTATTTGCATACTAATGGAGACAGTTTAGAGACTTTTCTCTCCCTGTTTTGGTGGCGTTGCAGTAAAGGAAAACCTATTATTTTGAATCCATCTTTCTGATCTGCAAAATTTTACTTGAGGGTGGTGGGTTTTTTTGTGTTTTTTTTTGGTTATTTTTTTTCTGATATAAGAAATGGAATCACTGCTGTTCTGTTTGTTTCTAGTGTAAATGCTGTCGTAAAATGTTGATATAACTGTTGAGGAGGTACTTAATTAGAATAGCTTTTAATAAAAAGCAGCAGAAGAAGCAGGATATTAGACCAGTCATCTTCAAAGAGTGAATAATGTGTTTTTTTCTCTGGTGTCATTTTGCCATGGTCATTTCTCCCTAGTAAATGTTGTTATTTTCTAACCACTGTAGTAAATACAGTTGAATTTATGGTTAAAATCTGGCACTATAGCTAAAAACCTGCCCTTTTGGTTTAGTATTTTAGAAACGTGAAAAGTGGTTTTAATTTATAAGTTTGCTTATAAGCAAAATTGGTGTAAAATTATCTTTCTTCTTGGTTAATGATATTCTGAATTTAGGTTCATAGCAAATACACAAAATATAAATGCTGTAAATGATGCAAATGTTTAAAATAGCAAACTGTGCTCCTTATTCTCATACACAGCAATGTAAAAACTACCCATTTCCTTGAACAGTTTGTGAGGTGGTAGCTGCTGGTGCAACTCTTGTCTATTTAGGTCTTACAGGTTAGATTCTGATCTTCATTATACCCCTGCTGATCTGAAAGAGCTTCAGTGAACTTTATGCAGAATTTCATTTCAAGAGGACTATGTTTTATGATTGTGAAATCATACTGTAAAATATTGAGTAATAATGAAGTTAGAGAAAGGTTTCTGGGACAAATTGTGGTATTTTATTTTCATTTTACTAATATTCCAGAGAATAGGAATTATGTATTAAATATTCAAATGCATATATGAATTGCAAGTGTATAAATGCAGCTATAAATGCAACTATGTGATGCATGACCAATAGCCTCAACACTTTAAGTGCTGTCATACTGTTTGAAATAATGATGTCACTGATCTGTGCATAGTTGTTCTTTGTTGCTGTCTTCTATTATGCAGGTTCTTCCATTGGAACACGTGCCTTATCAATAGCTTTGCTTGTACTATAGGCAAAAGTACTGCAGTTTTGAAAAGCCTTTATTAGCCTGTATTATAAATTGAATAGTTATCTTTTGATAAATTCTAAGCACCACTTCTAAAAATTTAAAAAAAATAATTAAATGCTTGTTTTAAAACACTGGTTAGCACTGGGAACATTGCTCCAAGCTTAGTGTGACAAAGCTGTTAGCCAGACTGTTTGCTCTCTGCTCTTTGTGGTTCCAAGCGGTTTTGGCAGAGGTTTCTTGTGAAAATCTCAGCATGACTTAGATGATATATGAAACACTTTGAGAGTATTTCAGAATTGTTAAATTCAAAATGTAATTCTTTCTGAGGCTTTCATATCACTGAGGAAGTCTCTTCCATCTGTTCATGCTAGGATATGAATGTCATGAATATATATATATATATCTTCACAATAATAACTTTTAAGGATGGCAAAGAAAGAGTAAACTGTGATATTTTCAGTCTTGCCATTGTTATATGTTGTTAAAATAAATATTTAAAACTACTTGTATTGTGAAAAGCCATGCTCCAAGTGCCTTCTGTCACACGTATATTTCAAGATTCTGAGTTGACAAAATACTGATTGATCTTGTCTCAGAGGTTCTTACGCTCTTTCAGAAAGTTGCTCCTCTTTTTGTATAATTTTGCCTTCAAGTGAATAACAAGGCTTTGGGGGAGAAAGAAAATCATTATTAAAAATACACAGAGACTTGATCAAAATAACTTTGATGGCTAGAATGATGAGTACAGTCGTTCTCTTCCTTTGACAGATATTTTTTTGTCTGAGATTTGAGGACACCAATATTGATTTAGAAAGCTCTGTCGCTCAACTTAAAATGAAATGTTTTTGAATGTTTTGAAAACTTTTCCATTTTTTCCTCTATCCTCTATTAAAAAGGAGATGCTCTTGCAAGGGAAGAGTGCTCTTCTCTCTTTGGATACCACGATGTGTCTATGATTTGTTGCTTAACTAAACAGCTTCCCTTTATGTGACTAGGAAAGATAGCCTATCTTTATTGAGGGTTGGAGTTCTGACTGTAGCAGCTGGATACAAGTCTGGATCCTAGGCCAAAATGTAGGACCTGGAACCCCTTGAGGGCAACCTTTCCATGAGGTACCCTCTGCTTTTCTTCCCTCTGATGCAAGTGACAACAGTAGAAGCCAATTCCCTGCTCTCCCTCTCCTGCAAGTAGCTTCACCCCAGAGAAATGGCAGAAAGCTCCATGTGTCTGTGCAGCAGCCTGAATCCTTCTGAACCACCAGAATTTTTCCCAGAAACATACAGGGAGCTGACACCTCCTACTTCTGATTATCAAAATTACTCTTATGCACTGAAAACGGATTTGGTTTGGTAGCAGCACTAACTGTAAATGAGAAATGCAGTGGAAGAGGAGCTGAGGGACTGTTGTGTCTCTCAAACCTGCTCAGTTCCTGTCTTTTAGTGAGAACAGGAACAACTCCAGACTTTTAAGGACGTTTAGCAGATGAGAATTAAAATATAACTCATTGTCTTTCTTTTTAATAGAGAGTGCACAAAGCCTGCAAAAGAGAAGGGAGTCTTGGTTGCTGAAGGTCAGTTCATGTTTCAAAGGCTGACCTCCTTTGAAAAGGGTCTCTCTGCCTAGTGTTCCCATAGGAAGGGAGCCGGGGCTGGATTCATGCTGGTCTGCGGTCAGAGAAGTGCTGAGCTTCCGTTCAAATCACTGTTCCCTGAAAGAAAAGGCATTTCAGTGCAACCTTAGGTGTCTTTGACGAAGATCCAGATACTTTCTGGAGCAAGGTCTTCATTTGGCTGATACTATGTGCTTAAAAATTTCAAAGGCTGTAAACTTTGCCAAATCTGGATTCGTCTTTGCCATAATTTTTTTGTCTTGGTATGGTTTCATTTGGCCTAATATCCACTGCACAGCATCTTACAGGAACTATTAGCAAAATATGGACTGAATTGGTCTGGGACAGAAAACACTATTTATTTTTTTTTCTCAAATTTTCAGGTATCATAAAGGGAAAAGCATAGGATGGCAGTAACTAGACTCAGGGAGTACAAACTGTGTTTCTAAGTCTTATTCCTAAACTTTCATATAGCAAATTTATTACCAAATTTTCCAAAGATAACAATATTCACCATGGCAAAGCCCTCTGTGATTCTTGGGTAAAAGGTTTATATAGCAGGAAAATACTAAGCTAAGGCATATAAATTTAATTTTTTTCTCTAACAGTGATTAATGGAAATTTTCATAGCCTTGGAAGGGAGCTGACCTCTGTAATCAATGTTTGTGCCTCCTTGCAAAGTGTATTGCATATACAAAAGAACAAGAAATCATGCCTGGATTTCAGGGAAAAAGGATGGCAGGATGTGGAAGAGCACAAGGATGCTGAAAAAAGAATCCTGACCAGCCACTTCTCATGGAAATTACTGAAGCAGAAGACAGAAAGAGGGGACAATTGGGGAGAATGTTTTAGATATTATATCTCCTAACATGTCTGGGCCAACGAAGCAGAGTGTGACTAGCCCATCTCTCCCCTCTCCCCTAGAGCCAGACCTTTGGTTTTTTGTGACCTTTGTCTCCTGGTCTCTTCCATGATAGCTTTTACATCTCTCGCCAGAATTTTTTCTTTCTGGAGTTTCAAACAAGTTTTCTTATGAAAAAAATCCCCACAAACTTCTGTGAATGTTGTCTTGTTTGTAGACCTTTGAATTCATCTAAGATTTTCAAGTGCCCTGTGGGGAGCTAGGCTGTCCCTGTCAAGAGTAGAGCTCAGGGGAAGGCAAGTGCATGTCCTATTATCTCTTTTTAAGTTTTGCAATGCTGTGAGGATAGTAATGACATCTTTGGCACTTAAGAAAGCAGCTCTGTTTCAGTGTCCAAGTGTTTTATCTATCTGAAGTTTTTGTTGGTGAACAACTTTTGGTATATTGGATCTCTTCCTTGCTTGGTGATATCAGAAACACTATTAACTTCCCCCATTGTTGTTGCTAGAAATTGTGAACTGCTGTTTGAACCTCAGCCTCCTTGCATTTGGTTTTGTGCAATGCAGTAAAAACTTGTTTGTGAGAACTTTCAAAGTATTTTTGTAGCTTTCAAGTAAGTAATGAACAATTAAACCAGGAGAATGCCATGCTAATTGTAGCTCATTTGGCTCACTGGTGTCCTCAAATACTTGTCTCTCCTGAAGGATTAGGTGAATCCTTTAATATGACACTGAGAATAATACAGTGTGAGAGAAAAATGCATGCTCTCCTAACAGGACTTGTGTATGCAACTTCCATATTTGAAAGTATTTGAATGTGGAGATTCAAATATGCCCATTCAAATATGCCCAGCAGTGTTAAAGAGGCAAAAGTACCTCCCTTAAGGTTCTAGTATGTAACTACTACTGTAAGAACAACAACAACAAAAAAAAGCTTAGGGGGTCTTAGTGTGATTTCTAGTTATTCCTAATTTGGAGGAATTAATTGCATTATATGAGCCTATCCTGATCACAGAATTTTTTAATCTCAATCTGAGGTAAACATATCTTCAACATCACATAGACCTGAGTTTTTCCTATTGAATACAGAAAGCCTTGATCAGTATTCAAGTTCTTTTCTTGAGTCTCCCTCAAGAAAATGAATGTTATCTCATCTTCTATTAATTTTGTCTAGATATGTATATTATGAATATTATTATGCTATAGTTTCTGGGGAAAGTTTTCTCATATATTTTTGAGAATTTTAAACTGTTTAAGTAATGCCTTCCTATGTTTCTGAGAAGAAGGTGGTGTTATGCAAACTTTGCCCTGTTTGTAACAGCCCTTGAAATTCAAATACAGAAGCAAATTTCTAGTAGTTCCTTAAGAAGCAGACTTTGTCCCCACCCTTCACGGGAAGGGAAGCAGGACTGTGAAACCCCTGCGCTTGCTTCTCTTGGCATTACTGACCTCCAGCTGTATGATCATGTCTACCACCCGTGCTATGGATGAGGAGCTGGGGTGAGTACTGGAGAGGCATCTACCCACTTCTAGGGACTATTCAATTTCTTGGTGTTGGGGAAAAACAGCAGGCAGGAACTAACCTGGGTTCAGGGACTGCAGGAGAGGATGCAGGACCTTGCAGTGGTGGTGGCAGCTCTGGGGGGAGCCCAAGAATCCCTCCAAGCCTGGCAGGCAGCACCTGCCTGTCAAGTGAGTGTGAGTGAGAGCAGCAACAGCACAACAAAGCTCAACTGTGTCGTCATTAACAACCAACTTTAATGCTTGTTTCTTAACTGAAGATACATTGAAGCCGCAGTGTGTTTTTGTGGAAGGAACTGGTTGGCTAAAAAAGGTATTTCAATGCCTTCCATATTTGGACCACATCACAACTAAACTATTTTACTTCTACAGCCACAGTATTACACCATAGTTAACGGGATTAAAGTTGGACCATTAACTCAATAAAATGCTTTCTGAGGAGACAAGAAGATTTTATTTCACTCTTTTGTAAAATTAAACTTGTGGTACTACAGAAAAGAGTACATAATTTTTACTGCTTATTTACACAGTGCTTCTGAGGAGTTCAGTGGAAGTTTTGCTGATTAATTCAGAGCAAGATGCTATTCAAATAATATTCGCATGACAGCACGCTTTTTCTTAGTGCAGTTAACTGCTTTCACTTATCCATTTGATATTTCAGTATTAAATAATTCTTAGAACAATAGTGACTTTAATGATTGTATGTACAGATGTTAAGTCCATATTTGTGGACATATGCACAGCTATATTCATTCACAACTAAACTCTCCAACATGAAAACTTGATTTTGAATATATTTGTCCCAATTTGTCCCCAGGGGAAAGGAAAATAAAACCTACTGATTAAAAAATCAAAAACAAAAAACAAACAACCCCCCCAAAAAACCAAAAAGCCCTAATAATGGCACTCTGTCCCCCTAACTTATAATTGCAATTTGGTATCTGAAGAATTTATTGATATTTGATCTTTTTGCCTCTATTGCCATGGACAAATCTCTCAAATTTGGATGTCCAAAATGTAAATGAATTTTCAAAGCCTGGGAGTGGTTTAAGAAAGAGCATGGTCTGCAAGAAGATCAACAGATACTGGCATTCTTTAGTCACTTTTGTGGTTCCCACAAGAATATCATGAATGTATACTTTCACATCAAAGTCAGTATGCTCCCTGAAATGCTAACCAGAGCAACTGACTTTTGGAGAGCTATACATAAAGGTATTCTGGCACTACTGTGGCAACTGACAGGACTGAGTACTAATTTAGATGTCCAATTTTAAATCAAGATTAAATTAAAAATGCCATGGTTATTTATCTTAAATAATATAATAAAGCTACTTCTAGTTAGCTCTTCCTGTCTGTGTCATTCTGAAAGATTGACATGTGGTCCAAGCCAGTTTTCATTGTAGAGAAACAACATCTAACACAGAGCAATTCGCCTCCCTATTTTTGACACAATCAGGACATAACTCCCTAATTTATTTTAAAAATAATTAGTAAATT
>VWZN01022095.1:266164-325460 GCA_013396955.1 Regulus satrapa | reverse complement strand
GAAAAGAACATGAAGCCCCATCACTCATTTGCAGAGAGGTGTTGTGTTCAGGACGGATGATAAATGATACAATCCTATCAGGGTGAAAAATTTTTCTTGAAAGGCTATTAAAAACACTGAAACAAATTAATTTCCAGCATAAATGGCAAACTTTAGTTAAGTCTGCTGAGTTCTATCCAATATACTATAATCATCTTTAAGCATATTATTTTGTAGCAGGGATTTAAGTATTTATTAAATTCACTGTGAATTTACATCAGAGGTTGCCATTAAAATAGCCAGCTCTTGGGTCCAAAACCCCATAAAATCTAAATACAGCAAGAGTTATTAGACCCCACATTCTAATTCCTCTAAAATGACAGCCTTTTGTATTGCATTCAGCTATTACCTTAGTACTCAGCTTTGCGTCCAAGATCGTGTTTGAGAAAAGTATACCTTGCATTTGGGTACCCTAAATTCCCCAGAAAGTCATTGATCCTTTGCTTGAAGAAAGCAGAAGTTAGAACACTTCCTTTTGAGTGCTTCACTGTTTATGCACACAATTTCTGCTGTGTTTCACTTCAACTTGTGACTTTTATATGCTTTTCATGCTAGCTTTCAGATTCAGCTTGACCCATGAATTTCATAATGTTTTTCACAAACAGACAACAAAACATAATTAAGCTTCTTTGAGCTTTCATTGAAATACCCTTTTAGCAGTCTTCAATTACTTCCATAGTTCTTTTCTACATACTTGTATTTCTCAAGAGTGTTTCAAAAATATTTAGGGTAGAAATATTTTTAGGCTTCCATTATTGATCTCTCTTGAGCCAAAAATAAAAGCAGAGTAAATCCAGGCTCCTATTCACTACATTCTTTATGCCATTTTTCCTTTCTTCCTATAGCATCAGTGGGACACTCCTGCTGAGTTGCTGGCTTGCCATGACCCCAAATTCTTTACAGACTCATTGCTTGAATTGTTTACTTCATTGTTGCATCCTGTATTTCTTCCTCAAGTATATGCAGATTTATATTGCTTTGACTGGAAATGTTAGTCTAACAACACTTATGCTTTTTTTGGTTTTGTTTTATTTTTCATTAGTCACTGAAATAGTGATTTATAGTATAGTACAATAGTCACTGAAATTAGTAACTTATTTTTCATTTTAAAAATAAAATAAAATTGAGTAACACAAGGCTGAAGAGCCCCTCTTTCTGATGCCAAGCCGATCACTCTCTTGTGCATGTTCGTTAGCCAGTGCTTAATCCAGTTAAAACACGTTTTATTGATATTGTGCAGTGCTATATTTTTAATTAGAATATTGAGTGATACTAAGTCAAAAGGCACACAAAAGTTGAAGTGTATTATACCTACATCGTTACCTTTGGCAACCTAACTTAAAATCTCATCAAAGAGCAGAAGTAGATTTGTTTGACAAGGCTTATTTTGCACAGAACTGTGTTGACTAGCATTAATTATATTCCTATCTTTTAATAATTTATTAATTGAATCTATTTTCAGTTTTCCTATTATTTCTCTCGGGAATGACGTTGGGCTGAGCAGCCTGGGAATACAGATGTCACCTGCTTGCTCTTAGTGGAATACCAAGAAAGATGCTGCTTAATGGAATATCAGTGGCATTGTTCATTCCTTCTTTAGGTCACCTAAATATGTATTTTTTCTTATTTTTGACATGCTATATATTCTTTTACTAGCAAAATAAAAAAATCCTTCCACAAACTGTGAAGTAAAACAGTTTATGGAAATAAACTACTGAAAGTCTAGCTATGGCATTGTGCAATGCATTAGAAATTAAAGCAAACTTAGTGTGAATATGGGAAAAGATGTTACACAACTGTACTGCAGTGTTGCAACATGATGTGTGCTCAAATTAGAAAGAGCAATTGAAGAAGTCTGAATATGCATCTGTAACTCTGAAAGGCTGTTATGTTCTTGTTCACAGAACTGGCTTGTCAGTGAGATACAAAATATAAATAGGTACAGTCAGTTTCCTATGCATCTTTTTCTGGATTATAAAATCCATCTCAGAATTTTCATTTCTGTTTCGGCTTTGTGGAACTGGTGGAGTTATAATATTTGCAGTTGTGCTGGGTGCTTTTGATTCCCTTCAAGCTTGAAGTTTCTGGTTCTGAGTAGACTTTAAATTCACTGTTTATGCAAGCCAGGTATTAAACAAAAGCAGTGCCTAGAAGGGAGTGAATATTCTATTAACTGTTAGATTATATGCTGTCCTTCGTTCCTCATATAATCTGGAATAATTAGCATTTAAAGTACATGATTACAGCTTCTGCAAGAGAATGTCTGGGAAGAGAACCAATGCTTCATCTGCACAAATTCATCACCTCGTTACACTTTGCACATGTGATATGGATTCCTGGCAGGAAGGGCCAGGTAAGCGACTATAGTATAGGCTAGAGCAGATGTCCTAGTTGAACAACACTAGATCCTGGGCTCAATCTGAGGTTTTTCTGAGTCAGGGTCTGGACCATAAGGTGGCCACTGAGTGCCCACTTTTTGCTACAGATTCCTAGAAATCAGGTATACTAACAAGTGGGGTCATCAAGCTCACAAGACAGTAGGATGGCAGAGAAAAGGGTCAGCTGAGAGCTAGAAGATATGATTTCTCAAATCACATGATTATAAAATCACATTGCTTATTTTTGTCAGGAATGAGAATCCAGGTTCCACAGATGTGCCATATTATTGGATATGCTATCTGGAAAGCCATTTTAGGGTCTTCCTTCATGCTTTTCTGCTTTAAACAAAGGATTCATTGACCCAAAAAAACAAAAAAAAAAAAAAAAAAAAAAGAAAGAAAGAAAAAAGAAAGTAACAAAAAGAAAGTAACCTTATATTCAGACCGTTGTGGCAGTAAAAGGTGCATCAGCATTATCATCTGAATGTTAAAATTCCACATAAGTTCTGGTAAAATATTGTCACAGATAATGGGAATTCCTCAAAAGATTCTGAATTGAAAAATAAGTCTCCTGGCACTGCTGCAGGATACCATACTAGGACTATTGAGAAAAAAATCTTCTACTCTGGAAAATCTTTTTTCCCCTATGATTTTTTTTTTGAGAAAGACTGTGTTTTGTGGATTTAAGACATGCCCATGATTAAAATCTCTAAACAGCTAAATGCACGTTGATTGTGGTTATTGTAAAATTGTGAGACTACTTCATGTGGAACTGATCTTTCAGGTCTTTTGCTTTTTGGATTTATTTCACTCAACTTCAAACATGACACCATCCTTTTTTCATCCTTTTTAACCTGATAATGGTTATTCAGAGTTTCTGTATGTAGACTATCAATTCAAATTTCCCTGTCTGTTTTTAGATTTCTTTTGCTTCTTTAGGTTCTCAGGGCCTTGTCCAGAAAAGTTTTGAAAATCTCAAAGGATGGAGATTCCACAGCTTCTTGGGTCAACGTGTGCCAGGGCTTAACTGTTCCTTGTTCATCATTAAAATGAAGCTCAAAATCAAGCCAAAGTTTAACATTTGGAATTTTGGCAATGCTTAAAATGTTAAAAGCATCTGCAATATTCAGAAAATCTAAGTAAAAACTTACCTTCATACCACTGAGAAAAGATAACAGAAGTCATGCAATATCCCAATGGAGAACAAATCAGTCATACTTAGAATGAGACACTGGACTATCTGGTTTTATAAAATTATGAGGATTAGAGTTTTACTCCTAGTTCACACATATTACATGCACAGTTTTAAAATAAGTTATATGTTTGGAGAACTTGACTTGGAATCTCAATATTCCTTTCTCATAGTATGAATTTTCCCTACCCCCACTCCACTTGTATTATACACGAAACAATATGATTACAAAAATAGGTTTCCATTCTGCTTTGTCTTTATGTTGTGGTTTGATTTTAAAAAGTGCTTTACTTTAGCAGTGAGTACAAAGGCTTATTTAGAACATATAAAGATGAAAATCAGGGCATAGATCCATTTTTTAACCTCAAAGATGCTGCTTTGTAATGACTGTAACTGGCACAGTAAAGGGGTGGAGAGGTTTTGAAAAATCACAGCAATGTAGATCCTGTCAACGAAGCTTTAATTCTTTTCCTGCTTGTGTAAGATCAGGACACAATATAATCGCTGAAAGATTATCATACTAAATATGCACTTCTGATAAACTATTTTCTACATAATCAGCAGTTAGCTGAATGTTTTTTCATGAATGTTCCCTTTGCTCAGTGGGATGGCCCTGTGGTCACTAAGAAAACAGGAGGCACAGAGGCCATTAGCAACCTGGGACCCAGAGGGTAAAAAAAAAACAAACAAAAAAAGCCGTTGACTTTCCAGCAGTTTTCTTGTAGCAGACCTATTAAAATTCCTTATTAAAAAAAAAAAAATTAAAACCAAAATAGCATAGATTTTGGATAATTGAATTTTCTTATGTTTCCAATTTAATTTGAAGGTATATATTATTCTTGTTTTTATGCTTCAGGTAGGCCTGTAGAAATTCTAAGGCAGAAATTAATTGCTCATTACAAACAGTCCATCAGCTTCATTTAAGATAAAAATTAGTAGGGGTGAAATGCAGTAAATACAACTGTCGCCAATGTGTTGATCCCACTCCCATTTATGCCACATAAAGAGTCTGTGTTTTCAAAGCTGTTGATTGCAGAGTTCTGAACTGCTGGGAAGAGATCTTCATCCGTTTAGGTACCACACTGCCCTGGGTAGTGGTCACTTTGTGTGGATTCAGTCTGAGCGTAGAGTCCAGCATAATCATGAATTGTCCATGGATGCTTCTGAAAGAGCAGCAGAAAGTGAGAGTACACAGAGAATCCCTGCTCCAGTCATCCAATGGGATGTATTTGTTTTCTCTTCATATATTTGATTTTGCCCAATAGTAATGCTATGTGATACTGACATGCAATAGATTTAATCGGATTATTATTTAGGAAAATGTTTGAGTATCTAATTTTCTATATGAGCTTAAGTATGAAGGACTAAATAGATGCATAAGTATCTGGATTATTTGTTATGATTTTACATGTATCCTTACTCATGACAAATCATAGCTTAAAGAACAGTGCATTATGCGCTTTCCAAAGCTAACACAAAAATCCAAGTTAAGACAAATAATGATGTAAGTAAATCCCAAACACACATGTAATTTTTGCAATCTTAAATCTTATGCATATCTTCCTAACATAAAACAGGGGAAAATCCAAACAATGTACTTAAGATTTTATATCAATATTTTAATGGAATATTATTTAAAAACTAAAGGACTTACATCAAAATAGTTATTCTCATATTCATTACTGCATGTCTTAGTCTTTTCTATATGAATGGAAAATTAGTTTAAAGAAACATAATTACAATTATACTATAATGATTTAAATAAAAGTAGGTACTGCAATGTTACACAAAAATATAACTTCTGCAAATGTATGTATTTTAGGGGAATCAAAAAGAAGTTTGCTTAAATGACTAATTTTTTTTTTTTTTTTTTGAGAAAAAAGTCTTCAAAGCAAGTGTTTCTATTATTTAACAGATATTAATCATGCTTACACACAGGCCACTTGAGAAAAAATTATTACAAGTCATTAGTGACCAGCCATGCTACAGGAAGAGGAGAGAGCCACAGGGCTGAAATGACAGTAAGGATTGTGCATGCAGTGCTCCTCTGGTAGTTAAATTTCAGCAATGCGATGTTGATCTGAAATGGGAGCTGTTTGAAGTAGCAACTGTCAATCTCTGTAGTCAAAGGACAGCCCAAAGTCTTCCTCAATCAGCCATTTTGGCATGATCACTCAGTTTATAAAGATAATCCACTATAAAAAGTGATCTGTCCTCAAGAGGCATTTCAAGAAGTCTATGCAGTTTGTAGATAGTGAGCAGTCCTTCAGGACTATAGCTTGGATGTTATTGCAAAAGTACAGCAATGCCTCATTTTAGTGACTGTACTTATTACAAGGTGAGACAAATGTGGATTGAGGTGTGAATGAATGCCTGCTGCTGTTGATATTTTTAAAAATTGGTTGGATGATATTTCTCTTTGTGTATTTATTTACACTTTAATGTACAAAAGAGTCAGTATTAATTTTAGAGTACATATATGCATGTGGATTTGATTGCTGTGATCTCAAGAGAGATCACTTTTAACTGAGAAAAGTGTGTACCACATTTCTGGTCTTTTCTGAGGGTCATGGTTATCTTTTCTAATTCTGTTTTTCTTTATAATTATTCTGAGTGTTAGTTCAGCTGTTTAAGGGGAAAATGGTAAACAAACAAAAAATGTTTTAAACTAAATGGTATAAAACTGGAAAAAAAAATTAAAAATCTATCCAAGCGTTATTAAAGTTGAATCTATTGTTTTCAAGTATTTTGAAGTGAACATATGTATAAATACTGATATGAGCAACTTGAAACTTCAGCAATTATTTCCATTCCTTCCCAGGTACAAACGCACTTGGAAAACCAGTCTAGATACCACATACAGCAGAGCCAGAGGCACCAGGTGAAGCAGTACCTGACCCTTGATACCAAGCTGTCCAGCCAGACACTCTCCCTGTCCCACTCTCACACAATCCAGCCTGTGGGAGTGACATCCATCCTACGAAACGGACACATGCCTCCAGTGAGCAGCACTGGCACTCCAGAAAGCCCTGTCACCAAGCTGCTGGCCCTTGGAGGCGAACATGAAAATGCGGTAGGGCGGAGCTGGGTAGAGGAAAGGGGAACTGGGCTTTGTCTACTTTTACAAAAATGTTACATGACCCACCTTGTGCTAGAAGTGGGCAAGAGATTACTTAAACTTTCAAAGGGCCTTTGGTCATGGCATTTGCTTTCTGTATCCTTTTGAATTATGTGGGTTATTCCGTTCCATGCCTCTGAATAGCTTATCACAGGATCAAGCTTTTAGACTGCTGCCAGATAAAATGTACTGTTGCATCTTTTTATATATGCATCATACCTTGCTGTACATTTTCTGAATATGCACTTTGCAAAGAAAACATATTTTTTTTTCAGATGGGAGTTGTCTCTGTCTAAAGGTACTAATCTAGCTGCATGAAAAAAAGGTTAAGTACTGATTACCTTCGACGTATAACTGAAAAAACCACTCATTCATTTTTCAGTTAGCTGATATATTTTTATATGGGTTATCTTGAGTAAATTGGCAAAGATATGCTAACTTTAGTGCCACCGTCGATTTTAATAGAGGTGCAGCTATAATACAATATCAGATTTTTAGGAAGTGTGAGATGTAGGTCATTATGGCTTTTAATACTTTCATAGATTTCAAAAGAGACTGTTTATTAGGTAAAAGGGGAATTTCTACAGAAATGAGAAATGGAGATGCTGTATCATGTCTTGGACATAAAAAAAAAAAAAAAAGAAGAAGAATCTTACACATACACCGTGACTCATTTGAAGCAAGCATGAGGGAGCCCATAAAGCTTCCTAGAGAGTTCATCTGGGGCCTCTCCATTTTTTTCTGCATTGACAACTGACATTTTAGGTTAGCTTTATGAATTAATGGAGCTACTTCAAAATGCTATTTTAAATGACCTTTGGGGACACCTATGTGGCCCCCTCCATGCTGGCAAAGTGCAGTGTGCTGGAACTGTCCTCAGGCATTTGGGATCTGATCAGGAACCTGCCCTTGTACCACTCTCTACTGATGAGCAAGAGGGCACCTGGTGAAGACTAGGAGGGTGATAACTGGCACTGGCAAGATCCTGGCAGCTTTGCAATGATTTGGATAATCTCATCTCAGACTCAGGGGGAACGGCTGTCATCTTCTTACTGTAGGTGTGCCCTGTGGTTGAAAGCAGGCTATAGTTATATTAGTAAATAATATAGAGCCAACACCCAGGTTGGTGCAGTAAATGGCACTCCTTCAATTGTTTAGTTGCCAGCATTTCTTGGTATCCTTTTGGCCCTGATGGTGCTTTCCTAGATAAGTCTGGCGCAAGTCCTGGCACAGTACTTCTCTGGTTTTAGGGAAGGAGAGGAATGCATGTATGAGCTGTGCTGGGCCGTGTGGCCTAAAAGTCTGTGTTGAAAGGTCCCATGTCAGTGGGATACTTTCATTTCATAGGAGCATCTACAATTCCTTCAGCTCCCAAGAGGTGCGGATAGTAGAGTTAAAAGTTAAAAGCTCATCATGGGATCTCTCCCAAAATTATATTGCGAATGAAACCTGACCATAATTATCATTGAAAACTCACGTTGTTCTTTGTCCAAATCTGTATATATCTACAGGCCTTCAAAGTATTAATTGTTACATCTCAAGCAATTATTGAGCTATTCTGTCTGCCTCAATAGTTCTTGGCTCAGACTAGATCAAAAGTGAGACCAGAAGGCTGACTGGAAAAGTATCTAGTGTACTGCTAAACAAAAAACCTCTACCTGCAGAAGAGGGCAGCATGTAACACCAAACCTGGAGTGACTCATGCAGAATGACAGGTTCCTTTCAGTCTTCCTGCACCAATGCAGCAATGCACTGTGGATATGACACAATCAATCAAGGTGGCAGGTCACAGTTACAGCTGAACAGTGCACTCCTGTCATCCGATCGTGGTGCTGCAATAAGGGGTTAAAATAGGGGTGTGGTCTGGTGTTTAAGGGGAAGATGTTTCTTGCTAAACCACAACTGTTTTCACAGGAAGTAAAAAATGTGGATATTGTAGAGAAGTGTTTGAATTGCTTGAATTTTAAGATATAAATTTTGAAATTCAGCTTTATTGCTGTAATAGATATTCCAGATTAATTCCTCTGTATTTTAAAAAACCTTTTTTTTCTATTGTTATTTGTAGTGATTTGTCTTAAAATATTATTTTATCAGATGGAAGAAGTTATTGAAGACATAATCAATATGGAATCAAATTTTAATGATGAAGGGATAGGTTGTTCTGAAACTCCTTTACTAATGCAAAGAACTGTAAGTATCTTGTTGAATTTCATCTTGCTTTTTATACTAGCAGACTTCTTTAAGTGATTCAAGCACATCACAGTTCAGAGATTAAAGAATAGTAGCAGTGGACTGTTCTCTTTTCTCTTCAGTTTATAGCCTTTCTGTAAATAAATATTACAGAAAAGGGAACCAATGTGGTGAGACACAATTGTTTTAAGTGGTCTGAATAGCATTTGGGGTTCTAGCCCAGCAAAATGTCTGGTGCATAACCCATTGGAGTTACTGATTCCTGTGCAGTGCTAAAAAGTTACAATGATAAAAAGTCTCTGGGCCCTAGAAGGCCTTTTAAACCCTTGTTTAAAGATCCTCCTATCTCAACTAAAAAAATTGTCAAAATTTCCCCATGTAATAGTTTCTATGGCACAATGGTTTCTTCAGTGTCTTATCCTGAAGTAAGACTCTAGTTCTGGATTTTCATACAAACAAATTGCATTTAGTTGAATAATTTCAAGGACAAATAAGAGCAATGTGACTTTACAAGAATTGATGTAATAAACTTCAGTTTTATGATGTGTCTTTGTGAATAAATGTGAGGATTGACAAAATCTATTTATGTTTCCATATATGTAACATATTTGAAGAGGAAGGTTGGAGCTTTTCTGGACACACCACCACATAGAGAGTTACTGTTTATGAAAGTAATATATATCAGTAACTGTAATGCACTTCCCAGAAGGATGTATGTATTCATCTCTACCCTGGCTTATGTCCAGAGCTGTTTGTCCTCCTGGCTTTAAACTGTACACCGACAAAGGAGAATGTTGCCCCGCTGAAGGCAGGAGGATTTTCACAGGCTTTGACAATCTACAGAGTCAGCTTCAGTACAGTCAGGTGCTTACTCTTTATTGCCCTCTGGAGGAACATCTCTTTCTGACTTGCCAAACTTCACTGGCTCCAAAAATACTTTAGGAGATAACATCTCTAGTTTTCTATAGTGTTGCCCACTATACAGTCCAGCATTAATGCCAATTAACATTTCCATGAAAACCTGATAGTTGCATGCCAACTAAAGAACTAAATGTGGCTGGACTGATTTACACATATCCCTGTAGATACCATAGCAAAGAAATGATCCCTGGGGAGTGAATTTATATTTTGGTTCAAATTAATGTGAGGCAGGGGAGGATAATTTCAGGTATTAGAGCGTGGGATGGTGAAGAGAGGCATGAATTCTGGGTTTTGGGTTGAAGTCATACTCCCTCAAAATCTTTTAAATCTGGATGATGTTAGTCAATGTTAATTCCAGGTTCATTAGCCTTTATCTTTAGCCTTGAAGGATATTTGTCTCTAAAATTTATTGAATACCCTACTCTTGATGAGGAAGGAAATATGAAGTGTCTTTCAGACCTTGATGGTAGTGTACTTACAGAAATTTGGGACCCTGAAGTGCCTCTGGGACAAGAAATAGTATTTAGATATTCATTTTTGCTGAGGAAATCAGCAGGCTGCTAGGTAAAACAGGGAGTAGCTGGTATTTCCAAATATCTCTGCTCAATACTGTGGCAAAATAAAGCCTGCCTTCAACAAGGCACACAAACTGCATTGGAGTGAGAAAACTGAACAGAGACTCTGCTTCTCTTGTCTTCTCTTTTAGCATGGTGTACTTTAAACATATACAAAGAGGTGTATATGTTTAAAGGTGCATGGAGATGATCTCAGGCATTTAGCTCACGTCACTTGGTTTTATGCCATCTTTCAGGCAACATCCTAAATCTGACAGCAAAATTTTGGTCATACGGTGTGCAATAGAGAAAGAGATGCAGGTAGAAAATAATTTTTTTGAATCCAGTTTTTCATTATCAAATTAAACAGAATGAAAATTTTAATGTGAAAGAAATGTATGTATTACAGGAGTATTGGACTAGGAGGCATGACGAAGAATGAGAGAACTCATTTCCCTGAGAGGATGTGCCCGGTTTGTGCTGTCCTTCAGCAAGGACAAATAGTAGCTCTGATATCTGCACAAGGTGCCTTGCTCTGGTGGCTGACACAAACATAGACTGAGTGAGATTACAAGTGAGGCTGAGTGGACTCTGTATCTTGCTGATTTTGCATTGGCTTTCTCTTTTAAATTCTACAGCATAATGCCTAAGTATTTCTAGAATTTCTTCTTAGACTTTCCTTGCTTGGGATTGTATTGATTTTGCAAAGTATGCAGAGTAATCTCTGAAATTCTGAAATAGACTGACTTAGATTTCAGAATGCGGTGAAAAGCTCAGGTGTTTTTTTAGTGAATTATTTTCTTGAAAAAAACAAACTTATGATGCCATTTTCCTTCCTTAGTGCTCTCGAAGGATAGTGGCTGAGTGATCTTTTCACTTTTTATAGTGCAACCTGTTGTGTGTTGCAGTGAACTAATGTTTTCTTTAGTTAAATGCACCCATGTACCATTTTAATGGCACATTAAATGAAGACATTGAATTCTGCAAGACCACTCATGTGAATAATTGCTCAAAGGCTCATTGTCTGACCCTGAATTAATGAATTACAGTAATGTATTAGTAGAATCAGGGAAGTGAAAATAAGAACATTCCTCCATCTCTCATTAAAATAATTACAGTTTCTAAGGAGTGGATTATCTGGCTTTTATTGTATTTGGATCCAAATTTATAATTTCATTAAACTGTCTGGTTTTGGGTGGTCACTTAAGAATTTCTCAAACTAGGGAATTTTCTGGATGCGTTTCTATTACTCTTCAAAGGAGTCTAATGGCAGGAACCTACTTTTTAAGCACTTTTTTAGAAGTTTAGTTGAATTGTAAGACTATGTCCTCTCTACATGCAAGACGTCTTGATTATTTTGAAGGAATTTGTAAACCATATTGTATTTTTGTTCATAAAGCATAACTAAAATAAAGTCATAACTATTCTTATGAACTATCATCTAATGACAACTGTTCATTATGGAAAAGGTAAGATTTAATAAAAATAGACCCTTGAAAATGGCACCAATTTAAAGTAATTTTTCTTTGTAATAATTTAATTTTGTGAATTTTTTATTAACAGACAACAGAGTATATATGTATTATAAGAAGATATTTTTTCATGAAGTATCATATCATATTACAAGAAATGGGTTTGTTCTGACCATATAAGAATAATTTTAAAAAAAGAAACAAATAAAATATGAGTGAGTTTTAGAAGTGAACTACTGTCATGTAGGTCATATATGGTGACAGGCATTTGAAAAGTAAATAATTTTCACTTTTATCAGAAGTTAATTGCTATTCAAGATCCTTACCATCTATTTAACATTCTGCAGTGAATTTAAAGTAAAATAATGCTTCCAAATGTTCAGAACAGAGGAAGTGTAGATGTTTAAGTCTGTTAATACAAAATGTATATTACACCATCATTAATAGTTTAGAGCAGGTAGTAAAAAGCTCTGCTCTACATTACTTTTAACATTAGCAAAGAGACAAATTTAATTTAAATGTATTAAAGCAGAGGTGGATAGCATTGGTCACAGTGAAGAGAGGAGGAAAAGAGTTAAAAAATAGGATCTCCACGCTTTTCAGGGTGTGAGTTAATGGCATGTGATCTTATTAATCACTTCTTTGTACTAAATGTTGTTTTGTTTTGATAATACACATATACAGCCCTAGGACTTACCAGTAAACCCAATAATCTAGCAATCACAATGGGCATCTGTATGAAGACAGTAGCAATATACCAGTACTTTAATTCAGAAATAACTGTTGCAGTCCAAATAATCACTGTAAAACTGGGATAATGCTTTCTACTTGACTTGCAGTCCACTAAAACTTATGCCAAAAGCATTAGGAGATGACTGGCTTGGAATGAGAATGAAGTGAGAGGAAGTTGATGTTCTGCAATGGCATGGGCCTCTCTTGCACAGACCTCCGTGGGACCAGCAAGAAAAAATAATTTAATCTTGCACACATTTTCAAGGATTCTAAATTGTATGTTTTTCTGGTGTGTAAGAAGACATGGGCTTTCAGCACGATTTTTGAAGACGCCTGGGGAGAGAGGCTCTGTTGCAGTTAGATGGCTGGCAATGAGAGCTATGAAATAGTGCAGATCAATGCTTCAGGCAGAATACTTCCATGAAATTTGATTTCAAAAAGTCACCAGGAGAGGCCCAGCTGCTGGTTGGTATGTTGAATCAGTTCAGCTCCATGTTGCTGGAGTAGTCAATACTGAATGACTAAACTAAACGGAGCAGTTCTTTTCAGATTGCTTGGAAGAAAATTGAAACCTTCTTCATGGAAAACCTTTTCACTGATTTTTTTTCCATGTCCAGTACCAAATACAGCCAAGAAAAAAAAAGTTTTCATGTTTGTGTAGGAAGAAATTCTTTACTGCTAGTGGTGAGACACTGGAACAGGTTTCCCAGGGAAGCTGTGAATGCCCCACACCCAGCTGTGTTCAAGACCAGGCTGGTTAAGGCTTTGAGCAACCTGATTGGGTGGGATGTGTCCCTGCCCATGGCAGGGAGGGTTGGGACTTTAGGGCCATTTCAACTCAATAACATTCTATGATACTATGATTTTTTTGTAATATTTAAGATATGTTTTCTTTAACTATTCCCTTGAATGACCTTGGAAGCAATGTTGAGAAATATAGGGAAGCTGAAGCACCTGGGCATGCTGGAAGTCAGGGGTTGTGCCAGCTGTGAGCTGGGGAAACAGCTGGGCAGGGGAAAGGTGGCAATACTCTATAAAGGTAGTGCTTTGCAATGGGTCACCTCTTCAGGGATCTTCTGAGGCTTCACTGCTTCACTTTCATGACTTCATTTCATATACTCATAGTTCACTGTTTTACCATGATTGGGAGCTACTGTCTATTTTCAGTCTGCATGGGGGTTAAGCCAGTGGGACTGCTTCACTTCTGCCACTCTTGCAGGAAATAAGCTTGTGGAGAAAATCCTCAGCTGCTGCATGACTTGCTTTTACTTGTTTTGCTCCTTTGGCATTTGGAAAGAAATCTTGTGTTGTACGGGTATGGAGTAGAAGTTAGATCAGGACAGGACAGATAGATGTTTTCCTTCTTTAATTTTTATGATTCTATTAACTACAGCTGGTGTAAAGTTCTGATTAAATCTGTTAACTCTGCATTTGATTTTAGGAAGACACTATTTATTAGTAAAAGCATAGTTCACTCTGTCTGCAAAATCTCACTGCTATTACAAGGTCTTTGAGGTCAGTTTTTCATCATGACATTAATAATTTGTATTTGTATTAATTATTTTTTAAATATTGATGGTGACCATCTGGATGGATTGCAAAAGCTGCTGTCTGTCCCATTCTCAGAACTCATACAGAAGGAAGAAATTCAAGTAGGTATGCTCCAAAGTATTTTATTCAATAAGTGCTGCAATTATCCAGTCATGAAGTAAACCTGGGTTTCCATTAGAGGTGCATATAGCATTGCTGATCTATACAGCCCCCTGCTGCAAAATCATGAGTATTTTTTATTTAGTGAATACTGATGTAATTTGGCAATCCTTATAAGTTGATAACATCTGCTAAAGTTCAAAACCATTTTAGAGAAAGGGCCAGAGTAAACATTAACAGCCTCATTTGCTTAGGTTGGCTAACTTGGAAAGGCTGCATAACATCAATGAAAATGCTTTGTCAATCACATTCTACACTAGATTAGTCTTAAAGTCCAAGGAAGAATCAAAGTTCACTTGAGTATATAAACTTCTGTCTAGCACTCTCTGGTATCATTTACAAGGTAACGAAAAAGAAAAATGAAGAAGGAACAGTCAGTAGCTATTGAGGAAATAATAGACGCCTCAAAAATAAAACTGGTGAGCAAATATTTTCTTTGTCTTCCTTCAATATTATAAAAGTGTTAGATAGAAAAATGTGTCTTTCAGTTGCTTCAGTTGCAAAAAAACTATGAAAAGCACAAATTCAGAACTCCTCAGGCCTGTTTCCTGCAGCTGGAAGTATCTTTTGTTATCACTACCACTGCTGTTTTGAATGTCATACAAATGTCAGATGAAGGTTTGCTTTTGGTATTTCACACAATTTAGTAGTTTGAGGTGGAAATGGGCAGTGTACAGCCCTCTTGCCTGCACAATTTACCTCATGCTGTAGAAAAGGTCTTCACAGAACAGAGCATGCATTACTTTGGGTCAGGAGAAGAACTGTGGTCTGCTTTCACATAGCTGCAGCATTCAAAAGCTGTGCAAAATGACCAGAAAGTTCAGCCTCTGTCTCTAGCACGTTAACAGACCTATGTCCACTAATCCTTCTCTAATTTGGGGGTAGAACTCTCTGGCTAAAGAAGCCAAAAGATTCAATTTTCATGCAACGGTAATAAAGTTTCCATAACTCTGAAAGGAAGGGTAATTTTCTTTTTTCCTCTTTGGTTTTATCTTTCTAGAAGGTAAATAGACAGAAATGAAAGTATTATTCAAAAGTATACAGCTGTTTGTATGCAAGTACCTTTTACAAACATGGTCTTTATCTCAGATGTTAATTTTTTTTTAACAGTAGGAAGAGAAAAGGATAGTTAAAACAAGTTTCTAACTCTCCCAGTGTTCATTCCTTATTAATTCCAAGCCCCCATGCAGCAGGAGCTGCCCAGAAAATTCCTGCTGTTTGGGGCCACCAAGAAGATTCTGATTTATCCCAAAGCCTCTGCTGCATCTTGTGTTGTTGTCTGTATACAGCAATGCAACACTTAAATTCCTTAGGATGTGACAGGCCAAAAGAAGATTATATTAAGCTTACTGCTGTCTGCAACATACAGGTTATGATGCCTTCTGGAGAGAAACTCTACAAATTTATGTCAATGACATTTACATAGGTTGAATAAAAGATTTGTGATCTCAGAGGCAGCACCAGTGGTTGCTTTGTTCTCCAGATGCAGTCAAGCTTACTACAGCAAGAAAAAAAATAGCTTGGGGAAAACAAAGGCTTCTTGAAGTCCATTTTGATAAATAAACTTCTGAAAATACAACTGATTATCTCAGCACTTCCTTTTCCGTTAGTCTAGGCTTTCAAAGACCTTTAATGTATGTAAAGTAATTTATGAAGTAGCTGATTATTTACACAGTATCTTAATTTATACATATTTATATTTACACTAGAAATATGCATTTGTGAATTAATCTGAAATCATAAACTACAGGAAGGATTTTCAACCAAAATGAAATTCTTCACCGTGTACCGATGTGAACACACTAGAACACAGAAACCTTACTGTAATACGTTCAGAGACAGTGCTACATGACATCTCAGAGAACATAATATAAAGCATATAATATAGAGTAGATTATATAAACAAATGGTTTTTTTTTCACTTTTCCCTCAGCTTCAATTTTTCCACTTTTTTGTGCTGACATTTGGTCATTGTTTTTAGAGGAAGAATTTGAATGATTTGATATATGTACTTACATGCTGTATCCAAAAAAAATGAAGTAAAGCGGAACCAGGAATTACATTAGCTGGTGTTACTTGTGAAATAACAGTAAAATAGCTAACATATCTGTTATTTAATTAGCATCTTTGGTTTTCAGAACCTGGGGTTTAGTGGGTGGTGCTCTTATGACTTTATCATGACTTGATTTCCAGCTGCAAGTTGGATGATGACATTATCAGAACATCACTTCACTTCTGGACTGTGTCTGTTAATTTTGTGACCAGAAAAGACTAAAAGAGCTAAAAACATACAATTAAAACATGATAATTGAAAGAGCATATATGTCTTGCAAAGGGTTGAGTCTCCAGAAAATTTCTTTGCTTGGTCATATTTGATCAGACATTTATCTAGACAATGGACTTCTTTGTATATGATCAGGGCAGAAATGTACTATGACTGGAATATGAAGAGAGTTCATTTTTCTCTGATGAATAATGAACTATCTTGATGATCATTATTGGAAGATAAAAAATGAACCAGTTTTCATGCATAATATATAATATCTGATGTAATATATCTGAACATTAAGTCCCTGGTTGAGGATTGTGTAATTATGAAACATGTTAAAGATAAATATAGAAGGAGATACAATTTGTTCAGATGAAAACAAATCTGAGAAGAATAGTATTTTCTGCTAGACTCTTTACATAATAGAAAGAGAAACTGGAACATTTTTGAATCATTATTGCTGAAGACCCTATGTATTCAAACACAGGTATTTTGTATTCCAATTACAAAAGGACTAAGGGAATTTAGCTGTAATCTGGATCTTCTAGATTCTGAAAACAGTATAGTACAACTTCCTTTGCAATTGATATGTCCTTACAAATAAAAAGGATAACACTGCTTATGTCCAACTTTCTTCAAGCAGCACAGCAATTGAAAAAGAAAGCTGAACTCTAGTCTTTCAAGCATAGTAGTTGTATTGACAAGATTATGCAAGCTGTCTGCATTTGAAAATATAAAAATTTGAAAATATAAAAAGTCACCATTTATTAAAACACACATTAAAGATACAAGAACTGGCCCAGTTTTCCCCTTGCCAAAACCTTCAAACACCAATTATACCAGGTATTTTTTATTTAGAAAATGGATTTGTTAGTATGTGCTAATATAGATTTATTGATCAAGTCACTATTTGGCTGAATTCAGTGCACATTTTCATCTCAATCTGTGAACTTGAAAGATAGAAGAAAAGTTTTGTTCACCTGTCATGAATAAATTGTTAAGGCATGACAAGCAATTAGCTGTGTTTTTGTTTGGTACCCCAGTAACACAAACACCAACTTTTACAAGATATATAAAATGAACTCTAGACTCACTTCCATATTGAGATTTCTGCTTTAGCTTTTTTCTTTTATTTTCTTTTTTTTTTCTTTAATTAAAATGAATAAGCAAGAAACACATTGAAATAAATGACTGCTAAATTTTTTTGTGGGTAAGGAGGAGAAGTAGCCCCATTTTACAAAACTGTTCCTTGGAGTGTTGTTATCAGTTAAGCTCATGGAAACATTATTTAAGTGGGATATATTTAGAGGTGGGAAATGATAAAATATTGCACTAATCTTTTGTTTTAGATGCAGTCTGAGCAAGTACAATTTTTTTCCAAGAACCAAAACAATTTTTCTCTTGCAGATACAGCACATAGCCTTTCAGGTTAGGCAGCTACATAGTCTCTCTCTTCTTGTGACAAGTAAAGCCTCATGTGATGTGATTCCCTGTTAAGTTTGCAGAGCCTGCAGGTGCAGTACAGGCAATCTGACCATATGTAATAGTGTCAGGGATCCTCAGAATGGTCTGTACAGTGCAGCAGCTGCTGTAGAAACATGGCACACATTGTTGCTGCAGGAAACAGGCACACTTGGTGGGTTGTATGTCTTAATAACTGCCCAGTTATTAACCCTGGAAAAAAAGAGTAGCAAATGAAAGTTTCTGCCAGCAGTAGTATCCTGCAACTTGCTTCCCACTTGCCTCTTTTCACTGGCACTTCCGATCCAGGCAGAATGAAGATGTGTGGTAGAGGCTCTGGTCCTGACCTCTGTCTTCACTGGAGACATCTTGACTTTTCTGATCACACTTGGGCTTGTGAGCGTGACTGTCAGGAAGTAAGGCCCTGGGAGAACTGGTAGTTGGATAACAGGAGAGTCTATCCTGTTCTTTTTGCAGGTTCCTCAAGTGAAAGCAGGCCAGCTGATGAACTGTTTTGACCTGTCAGGACAGTCCAGATATCTTTGAAGATGAGCTCTTGATATCCTAGGGTTTAGCCATTCTAGACGACTAGAATGTGTCAGGTGTATGCTTTTAAAAGACATATACACCCTCCATCATACTTGAGTAGTGACATCCTTTAGGTGTATGGAGAGCTGCTTCCTATTGGAATTAATCTTTTTTAGCTAGTCCTGCATATCCAAGATTTGCTGCTGACAACCTTGAATATAAAAACATATTAGTAAACTGCAGTACAGATTATTCAGAAAGTAACTAGACAGAATTCCTTTCAGGCTAAGGAGTAAGCTAAAGAAACAATAAATATTTTTAATTTAAAATAAAAAGATACTAATGAAGTGCACCAATCCTCAATCTCAGTTTAGTTAATATTTTCATTAATGATCTTGGTATAAAAAAATACATTTATGCTGATGAAATTTACTGAGGTAACAAAAGTAAAAAGTATTGCCAATACAAAGAAGGATGAGGATATCACAGAGGAAGAATTATATGACTGTGATGACAGAATGGTCTAAATGGAAGGAATGTAATAGTACTGAGTGGAAGGTCATTCATTTAAATACTAATAACAGGAATGTCTGCAGTAAGCTGAGAACTCATTAACTGGAAATGACAGAAAAAGATCTGGTTACATTAGTTGTTCAGAGGATAACTATAACCCATCAAAATGATGGGACTGCATAAAGGAGATAAATATGATCTTAGTATCCATCATGAGACTGATTTCCTAGAAATATGAGGGAATATCCAGTGTGGGATTCACTGGACACACCACTTCCTTAATGTTATAAGTAAAAAGAGGTGTCCACCCTTCAGGAAAACTAATTCAAAGCAGGAAAGGTACAGAGAGACTCTTGTTAGGACATATCATTGCATGGGAAATCTGTCTAAAGAATCATGGCCGGTCCAATTTAGCAAAGAAAAGTCTTAAGGGAGCTATGTTCACTCCTGGTAGTCACCTGGGGATGTTAAACATTGACATATGCATTAAAGGAACACAAAACAAAATAAAATCTGTCTACAAATGGAAATAAAAGATAAGCTTTTTGAAAATAATTTGCAATCATTCAACTTTTTAAACATACGCCAAATAAAAGTATTGTAGATGTGAAACCTAATTGATTTTAGGCAGTGGATTATTGGCTCGTGAATTAGATTATGTAATGATATGTTAAATGAACTCAGTGTCCAGGAAATGTTTTCCTGGGCATTACCATCTTAATCAGAATTCTTAAAGAAAATTCTAGATAAATTTGGAAAATGGTTGGGCTGTTATCTTCTAGCTGTGCAACACTGATTGTGATACAACCATGGTCCTTACAGATTTGAATGTAACTGTAAGGCAAACACATCATGCAAAGATTAGCCAAAATGAAGAAAAACCAGAAACTTAAATAATATGTGATCATGCAAGTGAACACTGTTGTGACGTAGACCTTGTTTAGGGACTGCAAGTGAATAGGCACAGAAAACTCATATTCATATATTTTCTTACTTCATTCAGAATCCTTCTCTTGGAAGATATGGAAATGCTATTGCTTTAATATTCCTTAAAATGACATTATATTTACCAAAAGCTATCATGCTATAAAATTTGGAATACCACATAGTTTCCTTTCATAAGGCAATGTCTTTCATGTAATGTTTTCCTTTATAAAACACCCCAAACTTGGTATGAAAGCCCTCAAATTGTGATCACAGCTATCCATTGCTAGTCATCCATGCTGTTAATAAAGCCTTACTATTTGCTGTACAATCTTGTCTGCACAGCAGTTCAGACTCAAGTATTGAATGCAACAATCTTCTCTGGATGAGACCTCCCTAGTACTCCCTTGGACAATGTCAGCAAGCACAGGGTCACAGGCGCCTGTGAGGTGTATTCACTCAGGTAGTCCAGCTGAAGTTTGCTTTTATAATTGGTCTAAGCTTAAAAGTTGAGTATCTTTCAGGACTGAGCCCCATGAATGGGAATTCTCATGTTCCAGTCTTTGCACACAGGCATTGAAGATCCCATGACACTTTATACAAAAGGAAGAATGTTAACCCCAGTGTCCTTGCCAAATGCTAACTTCGTTAATTACAGTCTGGTTTCTTTAATGCTCCTTGCAGTTTTAATTAGAAATTGTATTATTCTCTTCCTGTACTACATTGTCACTGGTTATTCCCAGTTAACTATTTGCTGTGCTAAAAGTTGTTGTTTTTTTGTCCAAAGCTAGCTGTATTTCAGAAGTGGGGAAAATGGTGTATTATATTCTGCTATTTTTAATATTTCTGTTCTCAATCTGCATGAGCTTCTTGCATCTAAATTCCTAGATACATGTATATAAATATAAGTATCCTGGATGCAAGGTTTTAAAATTATGTGACTTACGAGGACTTCTCAGAACAACCCAATATGAAACCTGCAACATAAATGATTTGCTGGTACCTAGGAATTTTTATACCCAAATGTCTGTGCTTCCACATCTAAACTGAAAACAAGAACATGCTTTTAATACAGTGGGATCAGCTGGATTTTTAAAGCATTTTGGGCTCATCAGGTTTCACAGTGCTATAGAATTGTAAGATCATCATAAGATTATCATCATTGTACACATATTGTGGAATTGTGCCATTTGAGTGACATTTGAGTGTGCCATTTGTACCTTTAGTAACATTGTGTTGAATATTTGTGAAATTATGTGTGTGTGTGTGTGTATATACACACACACACACACACACATACATATATATATACATACATACATATCTTTTAACGTAGGCCTAAAAGTTATTTAAAGCCTCAAAACTGCAAAAACTTTCCCTGCTTAAATCACACTGTAAGCAATAAATTGCATTACAATGTATGGATTTTTGCTACATATACAAACAGCTAGATATATTTTGACTCACAATATCTATCATATATTGTGCTATATATTTTGACTTTATAATTTGAAAATTAGTTGTTTACAGATGTCTACATTTCTTAAAGAACTTCCTATTTTGTCAGACAAAAAGTACATTTCTTTGTGTTTTATCAAAATCAGCCAATTTCTACTATAAGATTGCTCTCAGTGTTCAGTAGTGTAAACAAAGAAATTCGTTGGAATTTTCTATACCTGATATCAATGTAGAGCAAATTCAGGTAAAGAGTTTCAACAAAATACTTTGATAAATTTTTTGACTGCATTTTATAAAAGTCTCTGGTAATCAGAAAAATTATTAATTTTAAAGGAAGTCTTATGTGAATTTTAAAGTAAGAGTTTATTTGGAAATTTTCACATTAGAAGCCCAGTGAGGTTTCCAGAGGGAGGAAACATTCTCTGGAAGGCCTGTAACATTTCACCTCAAACTTTCTTCAGAGCCAAGAATAAGAGACAGAGATCACTCAGTTCAGTTGGACACATTCAAGTGTCTAAAGCAGGTCTCATTAACCATTCTCTATTTCTTTTCCTGATCCTGGATTCTGACACTGACAATTATTCCTTTCATGCTACCTCATAGCAGATTTTTTGTGCTAACTCTATATGAGGACAGTTTGTCAAAGGGAGACCACCAGTGGCTGTATCCACAAAGACATTGCAATATAATTGAAATTTCCACTAAATTCACCGAAGACAGAGTTGATAGTGCAATTGGCACTAGCAACATTTCCTAATTGGCACTAATAACATTTCCTGCAACCTGGATCGAGATGGCAAGCCTGTAGTTCCTCCATCCTCCTTCTGGTACACCTTGTAAATGGGCATTGCATTTGCTCCATTAACTGTGACCTCCTCAGCTAGTCAGGACTTCTGGTAAATGACTAAAGATTGCCCAGTGAGATCTTCTGCCAGCTCACTCAGGGCGCTCTGGTGCATCCCGTCTGGTCTCATGAACCTGTATGTGTGTAAGTGGTATAGCAGGTCACTGACCATTTCTCTTGGTTTCTGAGGTCTTCATTCTGCTCTGTCTCTCCCGTCACGTGGCTGCATATCCAAGGAACAAGTAGTGCTGCTCTTAAAGACTGAGGCAAAAAGGCATTAAGTACTTCAGCTTTTTCCTCATCCTTTGTTGCTGTGTCTTCTCCTACATCCAATACAAACATGGAGATGTTCCTTACCCCTCTTTTAGTTGCTGATTTGTTTATAGAAGCATTTTTCATTGTCTTTTACAGCAGCGGCCAGATTAAGTTCTAGTTGGGTTTTGGGCCTTCTAATTTTCTCCCTGCATAACCTGTTGTACTCTTGAGTTGCCTGCCTCCTCTTTCACTATGCTTTTTTCCCCTCAGTTCCAGCCAAGGCTCTCTGTTCAGCCAGGTCAGTCTTCCTCACTGGCTCATCTTTTTGCACATGAAGGTGTCTTTCTCCTGCACCTTTAGCATTTACTTCATGGCCCAGCCTTCCTGGACGCCTTTCCCCTTTGGAACGGCCTCCCAAGGGAGTCTAACAACCAGTCTCCTAAACAGGCCACAGTCTGCCCTCTGAAAATCCAAGACTTGCTGACCCCTCTCCTCATTTCTCCAAGATTCAAAACTTCATTGTTTCATGATCCCTGTGCCCAAGGTGGCCTACATCTATCACATCTGTACAAGTGCTTGTCTGTTCACAAACAGCAGATCCATTGGACACCTTCCCCAGATGTTTTACTCAACAGCTGTGTCAGGAAGTTAGGTGTCTCACATTCTAGGCATCTTAGGCACTGTTTCCTTTAGGCTGTTGTACTTTCAGACAACATCTGGTGAGTTAAAGTCTTCCTCAGGAGCAAGGGCCAGCAATTGCAAGACATCTTTCAGCTGCTAATAGAGTATTTCAGTTGCCTCTTCATCCTGGTTGGGTGGTATATAACAAAGTCCAGCTGGGAAAACTGCCTTGCTGGCCTTCTCCCTGATTCTTACCCATGAATGTACAACCTTTTCAGTCTCATAATTAAGCTCTAGACAATCAAATCACTCCTTAAAATACAGAGCTACCCCACTGTCTCTTCTTCCCCACCCATCCCTTCTGGAATAACATTTATGTGAATCTCTCTAATTAGTGAGATGATAGGATTGTAGTCATCAGTAGTTGAACGAGTTGGGTTTGGACTTCATTTTCATCATCTCTGTATGGAGTGGTGATTCTGTTTTCCTAATGGTTGATAAAAAATTGTGAAATGACAAGGGTAAGAATGCTGGAGAGCATCTGCATGAAACGAAGATGATATGGGACATTTGGCAGAAGCACTCTGCAAAGACAGACAAATTAGAGGGCTGGACAGTCACTGAATGGAGTTTAAAAAAGACAAGTCTTGGATTCTGCACCCGAGATTGGGCAACCCTGCATTAATGTACAGAATCAGGAATTAAATACTGGAAAGCAGTGCTGCACAAATCTCTCTGACAGTCCTGTTCCATGGCCAGTTGGGTGTGAGTCAGCAGTGCCCTGGCAGCCAGGGGGGCCAACCCTGCCCTGGGGGGATCAGGCTCAGCATGGCCAGCTGGGCAAGGGAGGGGATTGTCCTGCAGTTATATGGAATTGCCTTCACCAACTGTGTGATTTAATTCAGCTGAAATGTCTACCTGTGGTTTTAAGTTGAATTTACTTATAGTCTTCTGAACGGTCACACAGTTTTAAACTTTGAGACATATTCATATTAATTTTTCCTTGCCAGTTGAATTAGCCATTCATGAACTTTTCTCTTGGATTTGGACATTGTATTTTTAAATTCACACCCTTGTGAATAGAGTATAGAAATTTAACTATCTTACAAGGATAAATGTGAATTTCTGTTTGAAAATTAGAAGCAATCAATTAAGTATTTAAAGTTTGTGTCAGACTGTGCTGTACAAGCCTGTTTTTTTTTCATTAATGGCATTGATAATCTACTAAATTGAAGACTGTCACCAGTTTAATAAAAATTATTGAATTTATGTACACAGCTGTGTGAAATATGTAAAAAATGACAGATATGTATTTCTCACTTGTTAGATTATTTATTAGATTATATTATTTTCACTGGTTACTATTTCCAAGCATTTCACAAAAATATAGCCTAAATCATATAACAGCCTTGCCAAAGTCCAGTCAAACCTGGACTTGTAGGAGTGTAGGAGTCACACTGACTCTCAATTCTTTATGCAATTCTGTTTTCATATCATTTGAATAAACTAAATTCATTTACATGAATGTAGAAAGTAATTAAATATGACTAGAACTAATATGAATTCACTCTTGTAATGTAGTTATCCTATCACTGGAACAAAGAAATTGCAAAGGTAAAACTGCAGTGAATTCTGTAATACTTGTCAGTTTACCCCTCGAATGAAACAAAGGTACTTAACGTGAGAATGCTCTTAGCATTCAAATCCTGCATATTAAACATAGCTTGTTCTGAGTAATACTCATCTGAATTCCAAACATTCTTTTACAAAGTATTTTCATTGAGAGATCAAATGTATAAGCAGATTTTCAAAACTAACTTGGTGTTGTGATTTCTAATGGTATTCAAGAATTTTCAGTTTTTCTAATAATAAAGCCCTAGTTTAAAAATGAACATGTTATTTATGCATGTTCAATAAGAATTTTGATTATTTCATTTCATTGTATGTAATAGAACTGGGGGAATTTAACTGAAACTAGATTCTCAAATGATATAGTAATTAGTTAATTTAATAAAATCATTATTTAAAAATAAAACTGATTTGAAATTTCAGTTTTAACATAAAATATAGGAAGTACGGGCATGGATCAACTTCACACTGAGCAAGTAATTGGAAAAATTGTCTGCATTCAAAGTGACTTGTGGTGAAGCTCACAGTCTCTACAAAAAGAGAAATTACAAGAGTCTGAAAAAAGCTGGTTCCCAGCAGACCTATAGTTGGTGTATCAACAAACTGCTTGAAAAATTCCAGTTTGTTTCAGGATCCATAGGTACCAGGCAAATCTGTAAAAAAAATTTTCTTGTCTATGAAAAACAATTTTCTCAAATAACTCCTGATTTCCTTTCTTGTTTTTCTGTCTCAAGTCAGTGATTGTCTCCACATTTTTTTTACCTGTTTTAAATATTTTTGGTGTTTTTCTTTAGTTTACTTTTGGATTCATTTTCTGTTATCATGGCCATGTGGACCCAAACTCATTTCCTGAGTCCTTGAGTGTTGGCCAAAAAAAACCCCAAAATATCAAAACAAATTTTATATGCATGATTAAACAAACAAAAAAAATTTTTCTTTTACTGCAAAGGATCAGTGCTGAAAGGGTTAGTCATAGAAACTTAGCAAAGCAGGAACTACTTTTACATGTTTTACAGTTATTTAATATATGTAAAGTTATTCAAGTAAAGGTAATTGTGCAATAATCTGAAATCCACATACTTTAGCCTTACTTTTCTTAGAGTGCCTTCTATAGGCTTACTTAAATAATATTATATTATATTTTTTAAGGGAATAAGGATACTGGTACACATGGTTGTATATTATGCATATTAAAATCATCAGGTTATCTGGTCTGTCTTGAAAACAGTACAGTTCCTTTCCTCAAAGCATATTCTCTGATGTTCTGTCCGCTCTAACTTTAACTAATATGCATAACTAGTTACCTGAAGGTCTATATTGCTATACCAGGCCTTGTATGAAATTCCAATTTAGAGTTTAGAGTTGTGGTTAAAAAATTATAATGGGGAGTATGGTCAAAATCAGCAAAGTTGACTTTCAACCTAATGCATACTTAAAGTGCAGTCATGGCAACCCTGGATTTAGAAAATAAAATGTAGAAGCAATTAAGAAACAGACACTGTGGCTCATATCTTGCCATCACTGTAGATCAGAAGCACACACAAATGGCACCTGTAGAAAAATGGCAGACAGTGATCCTTTGCCTTCAATTTTGGTTAATATTGTGTAACAGGAAAACTTCCCTTTAGATATAAGTACATAGACTCCTTCTAAAAAAATACCAGACGTATATCCAAAGATATTTGCTCCTTGTATGCATGCTTTGGTTTTTTTTTAAAAAAAAAAAAAAAAAAAAAAAAAAAAAAAAAAAATATTTTTTTTTTTTTTTTTTTTTTTTTTTTTTTTTTTTTTTTTTTATAAGAGGAAGACCCCAGTGCTCAAAGTCACATCCCTTANCTTCTACTTATTTTTTTCCTTATTATTCTTTCCTTCCCTACCTCTCAAGCTATCTAGCAGCATTTTGGATATATATAACAGTGACCAGGGAATGGCACCAGCTAATATGGGTCTCACAAATGCTTCTTGCCCAGCTAATCTACCAGTAAAAAGGGAGCTCACAGGTAAAAAACCTCTAAGATTTTAGTATGTAACTGCATGAGTGATGGTGCATGTCTTAAAAGTTGAATAGATCTTATCCTGAAAAAGATATCTGTAATTAAATTCCTGAGAATTTTCAGTTTGTGGTTTCATTTAAGGAAAAGAAGAAAGGTCAAGGAGAAATGTTTTATTTCTGTTCTTCTCTTTAGCAATTCAGAAACCACGTTTGCGCCCTGTTTTTATGAATATCAGGCTTCTAAAAAACCTTAATATTTTAGAAAACAACATATTCTTCCACATGTTGGCTCCTGACCAACAATATAAATAAATTATCATCCATTAAATTTGTTCCAGAGTGCAACAAACAGTTCTTTTAAAACTTCACAATAAGGCTATTCAAGGTAAAGCTATGTTAGTGGATTAAGAACTTTAAAAGTTACATTCAATTAATCCAAAGAATGCTAAAAATCATGTACAGTTTATTAATGTCATTCAGAGGAAACAGTGAGTTTATTCAATATCTTACAAATCTGATTAACTCTTGCATTATGGGATATAGAAAATCCATATTCACCTTAGTGTATTGTAAGTTTTATCCTGATGTAAAATACAGGAAATTGGAGAAAAATACCCCTCCATGGCATTTCTACTTTCATAAATTTTAAAAAAAGTGCCATAAAAAAATGTTAAGCAACCTGCCAGACTTGCTCAAAATTTAGTACTGGTAGAATAAAGATTTGCCTATGATCTGTTTTAACAATAAAAATAGTAATGCAGTAAAAGGACTAGAAGTCTGGTCTTTGTGACAAGAGGCCATTTTCAAAAGATGAAAGAAGTACTGGAATTGCATCTTAAGGACTATTTTAATAAATATTACTTTCTGTCAGAAGCAGATACAAGAGCAATGGCAAAGGAGAGACAAAAAAAGGATAACCACAATCTCAGTAAGTATATGTTCATCTTCCATCTCATTAAATGGAATGCATGGAGAATGCAAAACCATTATACATTAGCTACCACATCTCTGCTCTTTTTCTGGACCAGCATCTCAGCAGGCTAATCAAATTGAACTCAGACTGCAAACACAGCCAACCATAAAGCTTTGCATCTTGAAATTAATTTCTGTCTCTGACTTTTGTCTTTCAAAATAATTTGCATATTGCAATTAATTTATTTCTATATAATCTCCTGCTATTAGTTTTCACAGTAGCACACTTTACTTGATGTTTTCAATAAGAATTACAATGCAAAGCAAACAAAAAAAGGAGGCAGGTTATAAGAAAAACAACAGTGAAAATCCAGTCTTTTCACCTTATTTACTGAAGCACCAAAGCAAGAGGCTGTATCTCTTTATGAATAATGGGAAAGGAAAAAAAAAATTGCAAAGGATATCAGGCAACTTTTAAGTGGTTGCTAAGCTCTTAAGGTTATTGAAATTGTATGTCACTGAACGACTCACCAGTGCTCTGACTTCCCCACACAAGCCTCATAAGTCCTGTCATCTGGGATATATTTCTGTTTCATTATGGACAACAGTGCAGCTAGGTACAGATGACAGGCATGTTGGTTCTAGAGGAACAATCTTAGAACATAGTGAAATTCATATTTCAGTGTCTAAATATTAGAATTACAAAAATTTTAAAAAAACCATTTTGGTTTATATAGAATAGAAAAAAAAATCAACTTCATTACTGGGAGAATGTTGCCTAAAAATTACACAATTTTTCCCTCTAAAATGTAATTTGAAACAAAAAGCCAGCAGGATTCTTTTTGGAAAGTGTTGAAAAGAGCAGTTATAATTTTCAAGTTCTCCTTTCCAATTTTTACAACAGAAATAGTGAGGGAATTGGATTCAATGATCCTTATGAATCACTTCCAACTTGAGGTATTCTATGAATTTAAACCTAAATTGATAACTAGTTTACAGCCACTATTTAAATCTTTATTCTCTTACTTCTATCTTGTTTCTCTGGCTATTCCAGTAATCACAGAGGGATTCATGGCTTTACTTGCATATATACCTGAAAGTATACATCCACTGGCACCATGGGCTGGCAATCACTGTGAACAGTCTTCTGCTACTTAGAATTTCCAGAAGGCATCCTTATATCTGTCTGCATTGTTTTTGTGGATTCAGACAGACCACAAAGATTTTTAGATGCGTTGCTAGCACACAATCTCTGAAATACCAAGCAGCTGCTGTCTGTCTTGTCGGGACAGAAATGGGTAGTTTTGCTGGACTAAGAAAGGGGATGAATAGGAGTTATCTGGAACTACAAGGGGAAAGAGAGGCTCATCATAGATATGTTGGGGATGCCAACATATTACTATTGTCCCCATAATTTGCTTTGGCTTATCATAGTCTTTCCTGATCACAGAAGAAATGTCTGAGAACTTGCCCTGACCACTGGCAACTAAACTGAAGGCCATGAAGATATCACTGCAGACAGGCAGCATCTGTTTAGGCTTGGCTCCAGGTGTACACTACAGAGCTCAAAGGATCTCTGGACACAGCTCTACTATCTAAAGACGTGGACATAACAATGCATTGCATTTAAAAGTTTTATCTGGTTTACTCTTTTAGGAGGAACAGGTTTCTTAGTGATCGTCTGAAAAATCAGTTTTTGAAAGTTGATTTGAATTATACAAACCTTTGATTTTCAGATTGAATTAAGGTCTACATTTCACAGAAATGTTCTTGTACATTTTAATAACAAGAAGCCATAAAGGCAATGGAAAAAGAAAAAAGTTGATTTTGAAAGACTGTATATTGAATGAAACCATGAGAAGGGATTTAGATTTAAGAAGTGGAACCCCCTCATTACTTAATGCTTTTTGACTTTGAGGTTTTTTGCTTCCAAACAAAGAATGTTATATCACAATCCTCTCCATGCAGTTTGAAAAATAATTTTCTGATTTGGCTTATGTATAATTTGATGCTTGAAATATTACTGATAACTCAGGATATCTCTGGAAAGGTTACAGACATACCTCAGGAAAATTCTTCTGCAACATATATCCAAGCTCAGAAATCTCCCCCATTAACTCATTGACGAAACCACAAGAAGTTTCTTTTCTTACTGGAAAAAATTAAGAATATAAAGAATAAAGAATTCTGTAAGTGTTCACTTGTAAGGATAATTTTTTTTTTGCTTTGTTTTATAACTAATGCTTAGTTTACTACTTTATAATTAATATCTTACAGAGTTTTCCACAATGTAAATATTAATTAAACAACAGCTATTATGTCATAGGACAGTATAGCTAAATCATATTCTTCAATATGTTTGCTATGCCATTATTTTGCCAACATAACTGAAACATATCTTTTAAATTTTTCAGTTCTTATGTATTTTTGTACACTAGGCCCTCCTACAAGATCCAGCACATTCATTCCAATGCAATGCAGCAGTTAACTAAGCAGTACACTCAGGGGGATTATACCCCTGTTTTCTGAATATGTGAGCCATCACCAAAAACCCTGAGATGCTTTAATTTTTCAAGTGAAATTCCTGTTTCTGCAGAAAGCAAGACAAGATAATACATCCCACCAAGCTAGAGTGCTTCATCAGAGTAAATAATAACACTCAGGTTGCTCCTGGACCTTGAATCTGCTAGGAAGGAAATAACTGATGCTGCACAAACCTAGGAGCCTCACACAGACAGGAAGCAAACCATTTTACATAGAGGAAGAAGAAAACTAAAATGATCCAGGTGGTGGGGTGAGACTGGAAGTGATGTGTTTATATGACTGTGAAAAGACTGGAGTCATCCTTGGAAGACCCACTAAGATGCCCTTGGTTGAACACTTATAGCAGCTCTACTGGTCTTTTTGTATTTGTACTCAAAATTAGGCCATTGGACTTCAAGTGAAAATCTCCAAACACAGAGCATGTATCCATTCTGCCCATGCTCTAAGTTGGTCTGACAGAGTACAGTGCCATTAGCATATTGAGGCCAAGGTAAGGTCTTCCAAGATGCAAAGGACAAGAGAAAGAGCTCAGTGTGATATTAGTGATGGAGAAAAGCTGGGTGCTGCTTATTCAGTGAGATTTGGATTGAGTTAAAGTGGAGGCAATGACTGAGCTCACACCAGTGGAACACCTGTAGAGACTGCTGTTCTCCAACACCCAGCCATACCCTAATGGGACTAAGTTCTCACTGAATGCACTTTCTATGTCAATATTATATAGACATAATTCCCCAAAGCAATGAGATGTTCTCTCGACCTACCCACTAGAAAAATGTGAATTTCCTGAAGGATCACTTACAGCAGCCTGGATACCTGTAGAATGCTGGCAAAGTGAACTGAGAGCACAGAGAGGGGACACTAATTTTAAGACATTTATTTTCTCTTTTTTCCTTCTAACTAATCTACAAAGTGAACCAAGAAACCCTACACAGCTTTTCTTTGGAGAAGCATAAATTTAAATCCCAAAAATATATTTAATTTTTTAAACCATGGTGGGTTAAAATTTTTTCTTTAAAAAAATTATCATAAACATTTTTTGTGCTGCCCATCCGCAGAGAAAACAGATATTCAGGGGATGAAGTGTTTTTGGGACATAATCTTGCTCTGTTTCAGTGAGAGGGATATGGTTGTAGTTATGTACTCTCTGTGGGTTTAAATGCTGGTAATTGAAAATAAGGGATTGTGAAGCTGTCACCTTGTGATCTGTAACAGGAGCTCTGCCAAAATGTCAGTTGCTGGATGGATTGTCCTGTATCCCTGTTGAAGTCACCAGCAAGACTCCACTAAGCTGAAATCTGTTTTGTGGGAGCATGGTAGAGAAAGAATATATAAATATCAGGGAAAAAGAAATGTTAGCTCACATTTAGACAATATGTGACTAATTCATTCTCTAGAAATATAATTGTAAAAGGGGGAAAACCCTTTAGTTAAGGTAATTTACAGATGGTACTAATGATAGAGCTTGTCCTGAGAGTAAGTCAGAGACAAGTAGAAGCTTATGTTCAGACTGGTCTTTGAGGAAGATTTTTTCTGTATATTGACTAACATGCTTTTAGCTAATTTAAAATGTTTTATGTTGATTTTATCCAAAAATATTTCACCATAAAAATAGTAACTTTTTCTTTTTAACAGTTGAGAGAAGAAGAAGGTATAATATTAATTACCGAATCAAGGAGCTTGGCACACTCATCCCCAAGTCTAATGATCCGTGAGTTCAACTGTCTTTCCTATAATAATGCTTATATTATTGATACAGGAGAAAAGAGACAGTTGTGAATACTGGCTATAGGATTGAATAATGGGGTACAGAATCTTCCCTGCCAGGTCACTGGCTCAGATCTGGCTGTTGAAGTAACAAACCTTTGGCAGATTTTTTTTGTGCCTGTTGGAAAAACTTATGTGGAAGCATAATAATATGAAAGCAGTTTCAGGGTGTAAGAGACACTGCCACTTCAAGGGAAAACAAAAACCAACCAACCAACCAACCAACCAACCAACCAACCAACCAACCCAACAGAAAGTCCATCTCTCTGTCCCCCGCCACAGTTGTGCGGTGTCTCTGGAGAAGGAAGTAGTGATGCTTTCAGCTCTTGTCATGGCCCTCTAGTGGGATAATGCAAAATGTATGTTGTCACTGTCTGCCCTTTGACTAAGACAAAAAAAAAAAAATCAATTTAAGAGTCTGTAGACTGAGCATTTTTCAAAAGTCCTCAACTCAGTGCAGGGAAAGCACCAGACCTAAAATGCAAGGATAGAAGTAATAATTGCTATAATTGCTATAATAATATCATTTTGTACTAATGCATACACTTACAGAAACACAAAATGCATATTGCTTGAACTATATGTGCATTCCCTTAAAGCTTATATTTGTCATCATCAGGAAAAAAGCTGCCTCATGGCAAAGCCCATTGCAGGATTAACAATAACAATTCAGAGTGATTTTTAATGCAGAACTTTAACCTTAGATTTCTCTTGTTGCTCAGGGAAGACTTAAGGCAATGTACCAGCATGATTGTGACTTGCATAAAATTGATTTTACAGATTTTGTCTTTACTATTTGTGTATCAATATAGATGTGCATGATATTTAAAATTAAAATACCTATTGATATTTCAGCTTTTTTTAACCTTAGGAATAAGAAACTTTTGATTACATTGAGGATTTTTGCAACAATACTAAGCTGCATGGGACTTACACAAGTATAGGAGTATAGGCTCAGCTTTACTTGAAGTGAAGCCACCAGAAAGAAAAATAACATACAGAATCCATTTTAGAAAATTCAAAAACTCAGCTCTGTCTGTAGTGTCCACCAAAAACTGGATAAATGGGATTTTAATTTTTTTTTTTTAAATAAATAATTAGGTGTTAAAGCTGAATCACTACCTAAATAAAGTTTTGAACATGTGAACAATTGCAAGCACAAAGTGATAGAAGTGTTTTAATTTTGCTGTGCATCTTTCAGTATTCAAAACCATTTGGGCAAGTAATTGAAAGATTTCTCAGAAAAACAGTGGATGGCACTGTTGGTTTGCAGCTATAAAGCAAACACAGAAACTGGTTAACGGCAATTGGAGATTGGCATGTGATACAAATTCCAGTTGCACTTTTTGATTGCTTATAAAGGTGTTTCCCTTACATGTTTTGGTCTGGTCAGGTTGACTTTGTAAACTTAATCAGAACATTAGTACCTAGACTAATAATTTAAGCTGTTCTTAAAATGATTTACCTGGACCTGAAGTTTTGCTCCAGTAAGTGAGTGATGGACTTCACCCTCAGTTTTTGGTGTTGTTGCCTGATGAAAAAGCTTCAAGTATAGATTCTGAAATCATTGCCATATCTTGTCTTAGTTTGCAAACCCATGACTGAGTTCAGCAATGTGATCAGGCCCAGTGCAGTTTATGTTTACAAAAGCACATAGTGAACTTAACTATCTCACATTCTGAAGACTGCTGTCTTCAAAAGGCTGACAATCAGTATTCCTTTGGAAAGCAGGCCTACTGAAAAGCTTTTAAGTTGGTGCTAAGAAAAAAAAGACATCAAAATGTGCAGGGCTTTTGAAAGACCGGGTTGCAACATAATTTTGCTATAGCTCAGTGCAAGGATAAATTAATTCAAAGAAGTATAAACACTCTTTTTTTTTTTGTATTTTTAGGTGAAAATACATTAATATGAACATGTTGTTTTGTTGGCTGAGCAGATCAAAATTTTTGTTACCTTTTGGTATGGTCTTGTTTTGCCAAAACATAACTCAGCATCCTTATTCTCTCTTTCAGTTCTTGCTTTCTACTTCATAACACCTTACTGTGCCCTGAGTCTGCCCCCACTTCTTTGAAAAAAAGAGATTTTTCATGGCTTACAATACTTTATCTGTAGCATTTTATCACACATAGCATTTTTGCCTCATATTGATTTTAGAAGATTCTTCTTAGAGTGGAAACTTAGCTGTAAAAGGAGAAAGCTTACTGATGCTTAGACTAATGACAGTGAAGAAAATCAGCCTCTGCCTTGAAGAGCAAATACTACTATAACTAAGCCATTGTGGTTAGCATGCCTGTCCCAGATGGCTTGCTTCAAGAAGATTACATTCAGAATCAGACACAGAAAAGGACATTTTAAAAAAAAATGCCATTTGGAAACCTTTTGTGATTTATATTTCTTAGAAGTGCTGTGTGGGGTTTTTATTTCACTTTTGTTTAGTTGGTTACATAGTGAACTTGTTTGGCTCCTGCAGAGCTTCTGCAGGGACTTTCTTTTGACTGGATTAAACCCCTATTATTTTTCACTTTTTTTTCTCTTTTTTTTTTTTTTTTTTCCTAATTTAATGATGAAAAGTGTGGATTACATTGCATAAATGAATGGATGTTTTAAGTTCACTTCATCAGCATTAGAAAATGAAGCTAAGTGTAAGTTACAAAGAACTATGACTCTTTTGTTTAATTTTCAATGCCTGTGTATCCAAGTGCTAGATGATTCAGAAGTGCAACAAGTTTTACAGGATAATTAAAAAATATAATTTTTAAAGTGCCAGAAATAGTAATATTTTACTAGAAAACTCATAATCTGTTCCTTTAATTATACCTGTCTTTCAATTTTTCTTCAACCTTTCAGAATCTACCTTTTAGGTGGTTAACAGGATTTCTTATTGTGATGGAGTCTGACAATGCTTACAACAAGAACAATTTAATGGTAGTTGGTCTTAAATTGCCCAGAAAGCTAAATTCTTCAACAATTTGAGTAATTTTATGGAGCTGGAATGTTCAGAAAACTGCAGAACACTTGGGCAGAAGCAGTGGGTTGCTCTTACTCTTTCCTTTCTGCTCTCTGCATCTACCTGTGCCTGACCTCTGTGATGTCTGTGGACAGACCCTCTGGCAGCCAGCACATTTCTTGCAAAGGAAAAGCTGGTTTACACTCATGCTGTTATAAAGTGGAAACTTGCTGCATTTTCCAGAATAATACACTTCACAATTGTAAAGTCTCAAGTCCTCAAAACAAGTACAAAGTCCTCCCAAATACTTCGAGCAAATTTCTTTAGTTCAAAGCTAATTTCTCAGACACAGGGAAAGAAATGTTCTGCAAACATAGTTTCAACTTTGCAAAAGTATTTGTTGTTAGTAACTGGCCTGTGTCTGGAAAACTCTGTAACTCACACTCAAACACTGCTTTTATTCATTAGTTCTATCTTAGATGACCAGATACTCCCTTCCTACAGGAGTTCAACTTCTGTGAACTAGTGAAGCTCCTTTGACTTCAACAAAGTTAACTATTGGAAATTAGCTGAAGATCAGTCTCTTTTCCATGTTTTGTTTCTTCAAAACAGGAAACTCTACTTATGAGAGTTACATGTTTTATTCTGGGCTTTTGAATTTTGTAGAGAGATTCAGATGTTAAAGTTAGGAGGAGAGAGGATTCAGAGACTAATAAAACAGAATGGGTTTTTACTTTGTTTTTAAAAATTTTCCATACAAATCTTGTTCTTTTTGGGAAATCTCTGTTAATTAAACTCACTAACACATCTGTAGCTTGCTAGAAACTTCAAATTACTCTAGCACATGGGCACACAGGAAGAAAGAAGCAATCCTCCTTTGCAAAAGCCATTTCTGATGACCAGACTGGCAAAACATCTTGTTCTCAAATGAGTTGGCTTGCATGTAAAATTTCCTATGTATTTCAGTATTTACAGGATTGTGCCATGCATGCAGTTAATGAAAATCAAGACTAAGAAAAATGAAAGTCAAATAAAATTTTAAAAAAGGCAAAGCAAATGAATAGAACTGAAAGATTAAAATGAAGAAAATAATTCCTGCTACAATAGGTCTAAGTTTTTAGGATCAAAACAGTTAAGAATGCAAGTATTTTGTCTGTTTTTCTACAGAAGCATCCAATTAAATGAGTAACAACTGCTAGTGAGCTGTTAGTTTTTAAAGGTTCTAAAAAATGTGTTTGTAGGGCTTTTCATTTCAGTTTTTATCTCTAAGCACAATCTTCAAATCTTAAAAAGCATAACCTACCATTTCCTAGTGACATTCTTATAACTTTTCAGGTAGTTTTATTTACACTCAATTTAGAATTCATTGTTTTCAGAGAAAAAACAGAAACCAAATAACTGATCAGAAGACTTCTGAATTCTTCTCATGCACTTGTGCTTTGAGTTAATCCATTTTCAAATGCCGAGTTGTTTTTTCTTCCCATCATAAACGAATCTGCTCGCCTCCCTGATATGTAGAGCTAGATGCACTTCAGTATGCACTATTGGTATGCAGGAATCTCACCTTTACCAGCCCAATTTTGCCTTCATCCTCCCCAGCTGCACTTCTGCTCTTCCAGCCCTGCACATCTGCATAGAGCCCCTGCTGCTTGGCAGCACTGTCCTTCAGAATTTTTGTTTGGTAAAAAGAGACATGAAAAGAAATACATATTGACTTCTAAGGTCATCAGCTGTTCCTTTTCTATGTTGCCTCAGACACTGGAAGTGATGTAGAAGCCATATGTGGGATAGACACACATGCAGAGACACACACACGTGTACACAGGTTAAAGAACAGTAGTAACCATTGCATTTTTATCCTAGCTCTCCGCTACAGTTTTTCTTCTCAGATCTGTAAATATTGCCACAGGAGATATCTATCCATATGTATCTCATGCAAAAGCTGACAAGGTTCATCTCTCTGGCACTTTGAATCCAGGAATTAGTCTTTCAGTGAAGATTTATTTAAAACTTAAAAAAAACCAAACCAAAACAAAAAAAAAAAAAAAAAAAAACCAAAAAAAAACAAAACAAACCAACCGACTACCATAGAAATAAAAACTTAAATGATAAAGGAAACATGAACTAAAAGTAAGCCATATCACAAGGTGATATTAAGTGTAACAATTAAGTGTAACAGGAATGAATTTCATCAAAAATAATTCCAAATACAGTCATGAATATATTACTTATTCATATGTCAATCAGAAAAAATAAAAAATAATTTTGATTTTGAATTAATAAAATTTTGTAACTGACATATTTTTGTGAAAGCACTATAAAATATTTTTTCTAAATAATGTTATATATTCAGATTTTTCTGCTGCTGTTATATTTTCTCAATTATTTCCATTTTACAAGCTATGGATTTGTTTTGAATTTCATAGTACTATATCTTTAAGTTTGGACCATCAGTTCAAACCTGTCTTAGCTTTGTTTTTAGTATTTATTAGAGACTAACCTGCTTATCAAGGCAGATTGTGTCCATATAGCATATATAGCCCATATCTGAGATGAGAGTTTTGAAAAGTTATTGTCCTGCTAACTTTATTTATTTTATTTAGCTTCTTTATTAATGAGTGGTCTGGCATAGACAGACAGAAATTTTACTGTCTTTCAAACTCCACTGCGATTTAGTCATAAACAGGGACCTCTCAGTATTTTACCTAACTTTCCAAAGAGGTGCGCAGAAAATGAAACTGTGTATGGTGATGGTGGTCAAAGATTTGTCCTGAAAGTATGCATACTAAAAGCTTCCTTAACCTTTAGAGTTTGAACACTGGCAAGCCATTTGAGAGGAGAAAGTCCTCTCTTAGGTGGGAGCCCATGGGATGCTGGCAAGAAATTATGTCCTCCTGCCTGCTCAGGAGGTACAGGGCAGGAAGTGACGGCAGAACTGCCAAAAGATGATTCAGCCATCGTGGGGGAGATGGATTCTGCTCTTGGCTCCCAGTCTTACCTCTGCTCTAGCTTTTTTGACCAGGCAGTGTCTAAATTAGAACACCCAATTATGTTTTTGGTTTGTAGACAGTAGGGTTGTAGAAAACTCTTATTTTGTCTTTGACCTCCTCACCTTCTAATCCTAAAAGCTGTGCATTTCTGCCCTGCAGCACTGAGAGGAGGGGACGTCCAAGTATACTGGAGCCTCAGTTTGGGTGCTGTCCAGAAAGAACTGACATTTTAATTTGGTCACTCTTGGATCAAAAAAAATGTTACTCCCAAATATCTAGCAAATTATCTGAATTCTATGGTATCGTTAAATACTATGATGCTTTATCAAAAATAATTTTGTGAATTCTTCTTAGTGTCTTAAAATTATAAATTCCATAAGGTTTTAAGCCTAGTAAAGCATCAGGAAAAGCTGTGTGGTCTGGGACCCTAAATCCTGTGGCTGTCTGGCTTTTGCACTATACATTAAAAAGAAAAATAACTGCAGAAATCTCTAAGGGTGCCTAGCCTCATGAGGGGAAATGGAAGGGCAAGTACCAATCTCTTCACACTGGTGACCAGTGATGGTACTCAAGGGAATGACATGAGGCTGAGTGAGGGGAGGTTCAGGTTGTATATCAGGAAAAGTGAGTAGCTGAGCACTGGAAACAGGGAAGTGGTCATAGCATCACAGGCAGAGTCCAAGAATTGTTTGGACAATGCTCTCAGGCACATGGTGTGAATCTTGAGGTGTCCTGTGCAAGGCAAACAGTTGGACTCACTAATGTGCATGGGTGCTTTCCAACTCAGCATATTCTATGATTCTATGGATAAGTGCTAATACCTGGGCATATAATGAAATTGATAATAGCTGTTCATATAATTAGTTGTTATTTTACTTCATAAATGACAGCGTGTAAGTATATGCCTTTGGAATATATACTGAAAAAATGCTTGTCCATCTAACATCAGATTCTTACTTGTTTTCATAGCTTTTCTTTCTCACAGTTGTGTTTGGGACCAGAAGCTTGGCCAACCTTCTGCTCAGCCTAAGCAACCTTGCACTGAAGTAGATAGTTCGGATAAAGCTCATGTATCTGTATATTTAATGCAGTGAACCCATCCTGCATCATAAAATACTGAAATTTATTAGAAATTAAACATTTTCAGCAAAAATCATTGTTGTTCCAAGACCTTACTTAAAGGAATGCATGAAAATTTGATAAATGGATACATGAAAGTCTTTGAACAGTTTCATTTGAAAAAGAGTGTTGCTAGTAAGGCTGCTTGTAAGCTGAAAGTCAAACCATAATTTCCTGAATGATGGGCAGGTTTAATCTAATTTTTTTGCAAAGATTTATTTTGAGTTGGGCTCTGCATGTAGCTGTAGATTTAAACCTGTTTTTTTATATTGTTTTGAGTTTTTTGAACATGATTTTTTGTCATTCCCTAGTCATTGTGGTTATGAAAGTGTCATTTTTCTGGTCTGTCATCAGTGAGGAGTGGCATTAAGCACAGATCATTTTTTTCTCTACAAGCATAAAAGCAACCTCATTAGTAAGTCAGGTAAAAGGAGTAGTATATTCAAAATGATCTTTAAAAATTTAGGCTTAAGTCCTCAGTAATGTATATTTCCTAGTTCATTAATGCAGAAATACTGCACATAGATTTTAATCTTAGAGTTAATAATAAAAGCAATTTTCACTAAAAATATAAAAACTGTAATGGTAGAATCATGATATTGCATTTAGCTCTCCCACAAAAAGTCACTTTATTACTTTCTTTTGACACGTATTTTCATTCTGGGATTAATTTTACTATATAAGGGCTTCTTAACTATTCTATTAAAATTTCCATTCAGAAGCAATAATATCTAAGAGTGAATAATAGTCATGTAAATCATTATTTCATATTAATGTAAAAGATTTTGTAAGTTCTTATGAATTCTGCTGACATGCACAATTGTGAAAAGGTTATCTCTACATTCTGCAGTGATATGCGCTGGAACAAAGGAACTATTTTAAAAGCATCGGTAGAGTACATCAAGTGGCTACAAAAAGAACAACAGAGAGCCAGAGAATTAGAACACAGGCAGAAGAAATTAGAGCATGCTAACAGAAGACTTCTACTCCGAATCCAGGTTTGTATAAGTGTTGCCACGAACTACAAAGCTTTCTCAGTACTTGTTCCCCATCAAATTTTGTTAACTATATAATTTTTCCTCAAATGACATTTATTAAAAATAAATTGACTTTGCCTATTTATTTCTGTGCACATTGGGGAGGGAGTGTTCTTTAGATTTCTAGGAAATTTCTTTGAGAATTATACCTTACATAAAATAACTAGTGGAAAAGTAATGACGTATTTGTACAAACAGTTTTATTATGCATGTGTTGGAAACAAAGACAGAAGAAGAAGAAGAAAAAAAATTATACTCCCGCAGCCTAAAATCAATACTGGACACAAAATCTCCTTCACTTCTTCACTAGTACTTCACTACTTCTCACAAAGTATTTTAATTTTACCTTTCTAATTATTTAATGCATTATACTCCCTGGGTAAGGATGTCTTATGTTATATCTGCTTTTGACACAAAGAGGCAGAATATAGCCCTTCATGACTTGAAAAGCAAGGTTCTGATGCAGACACATACCTATGGAAATGGGTGAGTAGATAGGTAGACATAAAACTGATCATCTTACATATGTTGGTATACTCATATATCTGTATAATATATACATAATCAATTAAAGAATCATGGTTTTTCTCTGGATAACAGTTTTATAATGAACTATCAAGTTGAAATGTTTTTCTGCTACCTTAATTGAATTCAGTATGCAATAGTTTTAGAGAGGCTGTCTTGCCTCTTCTGTTCCTGCAGAATAGATGCTTAATGACAAAAAGGTATATAAAACCACTTGAGTGACAAATTTTCTCAGATAAATAAGTTAATATTTTAAAATTTAATCTCAAAACTGGGAAACAGGTAAAATAAGTTTTCATACATGATTTTTATACTTTGATTGTTCTGAAGTGACTGTTTTTAAAGATTGTTGTCTAATTTTTTTTGTTTGTTTGTTTGTTTTTTGTTTGAAATGTTAGGAACTGGAGATCCAGGCACGTGCACACGGCCTTCCAGTCATGTCTTCACTCAGTGCTGTTGATTTAGCTGCACAGGTCATCAAGCAACAGTCTTATCCAGAGGAGAACTCTGTAGACTACTCTCCACAAATGTCTCTGGTGCATGGACAAAATTCTGATGCCTGTGATGGATCTACAGCCTTTTCTGATCCACTTTCACACTTCACAGATTTGTCTTTCAGCGCAGCTTTAAAAGAAGAACAGCGACTAGAGGAAATTTTATTGGATGACACAGTTTCACCATTTGGAACAGACCCACTCTTGTCTTCCACATCTCCAGCTGCATCAAAAGAGAGCAGCAGGAGAAGCAGCTTCAGCACAGATGATGGAGATGATTTATAAAAGGAGAAATATACTTCTCTAAGCCACTTGTTAAAAGACTGAGTTGAACGTAAGCATGGTGTTTGCTCTTATTTTAAATACCTATAAGGAGAGACACTGTAAAAATCAATTACTACATGACAAGGGTTTCTATCAGCCCTTACTTCACAAGGAAATAAGATGGACATGAACTCATATCACTCTGCCCCAAATTCACCCTCTGTTCAAAGCCAACACTTGCATAAATCTCTTAACTGGGAATACTTTTACTATCACTTCATGACTTTTTACAGTGCTATGAAAATGGTTACCACATGAGGAATATCCATGTTGCAAAACTGTATTCAAACTCTTTTCAATCTGCTTATCCTTTTCTCTGCTACAAATAAGAGTTTTAGTCAGTTGCTAATTTCTTCAATTTTTTATAACTACAATTTCTACAAAATGTGAAGCAACAGAGAATTATTTAAGCTGGGAACTGTAGAGATTTTATAGGTTTTAAAATCTAAAAAAGTCAGATGGTAACACTTTCATACAAGTAAGCATGAAGTTTAACCTTTGTGGGCTTCTCTTTAAAAGGAGAAAATCCATTAATCTTTTCATTGAATGCCATAAGTTCTAATTTCATTTGTAGAAAAAGAACACTCTTTTAAGTATATATTTCTATGACACAGAAGAAAAATGGAAACTAACATAATGACAGTGATTCAAATGAACTCAGACAGAAAACGACACAGCATTGCAGCAGAAAGGCTGTGTGGATTTACAATTTACAAGACAGCACAGACACTCCATGTTACAGTTAGCACAATTTAAAGCAAGCACTACTTGTGGCAGTGCTATATCACCTACTTATTCTAAGACTTGTCACACTGTGTCCTTTTATATGTCGAAGAAATTTGAATCCAGATACAACACTGGGCTGTTGGATGATGCTTCCATTGCCTTTTGACAGCACAGCAAGGTTTTTCCAAAGTGACTGTAGCCATACATGTGCTACATACATGATCCATTTGGAAGCAGAGGGAAATTACAAAATTCCCATTGCATACACTATAAACAACAAGAATTTAATTTCGTATTTACCTTTGGACTCCCTGCAGAGAAGCTGGAAAGGAAGACTTGCCAAACTGAAGGGGATATTCAGAAACACTGATGTGGTGCACTGCCTCTCATAACCAGCTTGCTAAGAGGGGGCATTCATAAAACTCACTTCTGTACATAGTGAAATTCTGGAGAGTGATGTACATTCTTGAAGAACATTAAGAGCAATCATTCCAGTCATAATACTAGAAACATGGGAAAATAAACTGGAACAGGTTCTTCATAGATCTTCCTCAATCAAACCCAAAAGATCACATTAGGGAGTTGTTATGGTTTAACCGCAGGCAGCAACCAAGCCTCAAGCTGCCACTTGGTCACTGCCCAGCCAGAGTGATTGGGGAGGAAATTGGAAGGGTAAAATCTGTAAGGGTCTTGGGTTGAGATAAAACCAGTTTCATAGGGAAAGCAAAACTGTGTACACAAGTGAAGCAAACAAGGAATTAATCCCCTGCTTCCCATGGGCAAGCAGCTGTTCAGACGTCTCCAGGAGAGCAGAGCCCCATCACACATAATGGTGACTTAGCATGTCAAATGCCATCACTCCAAATGTCCCCCTTTCCTCCTTATTGCCCCCACTTTATATACTGAGCATGAGCTGATATGGGGTGGAATATCCCTTGGTCAGGTAGTGTCACCTGTCCTGGCTGTGTCTCTTCCCAACCTCCCACACACCCCCATACTGCCAGTGTGTCAGTATGAAAAGCAGAAAAGGCCTTGGCTCTGTTTAAGCCCTCCCTGATCAGCAGCAACAAAAAAATCTCTGTCCAGCACAAATCGAAAATACAGCCCCATACTAGCCACTGTGAAGAAAATTAACTCTATCCCAGCTGAATCACCACAGGAGTTCTGTAATGACTCAAAATATGTTTCAAAAGTATATATTAGTTTTGCTGTCACTGGGCCTGCCTCACTCCAGAAGTGTCACAGGTTTGGAAATAGTGAGAAGAGATTAAAGTAGATTAATTTTTGCATGAACATTTCAAGTTTTTAGAAACATACTCTCCAAAACCAGAGTAATTGTTTTCTTACTATTGCCTCTCTTGTTACTTTTACCTGAGCCCTCCTAAACATCATAGTAAGGTTTGTGTTCCTGCTGGGCCATAGCACATGCCTCACCAACCCTGGCAGTGTCACAATTGTTTCATAATTGGAAAATTAGCCGCTGGATAATAAATCAAACCCAATGGCTATGAAAGATGATGGTTTATCCAATTTCACAATAACATTTATAATTTTAGGAATCTCAAAGTTTTCTATAAATTCATACAAACTACTTGGATGTAGCATAGAGCAGCCCATTAGAAGATACACTCACACTTCATGGATAAAAAACTGACAGCAGAGAGGGTTTGGTAATTTTTTTGTTGTTGCTTTTGTTTGTATTTTTGGTTTTTTTGTCTGGTTTGGTTTAGCTTTTTAAATTTTTGAGTATTTTTTTCTTGTTTTTATAGCGTATCAGAAAGACAAACAAGTATTAACCAAAGGTAACTGGATAACTCGATATAGGACTGAATGCCATTTTAATTGGGTTACTTAAAAGAGGAACCACTCATAGTTTTGTCAAAGACAATTGCTAATATTGACATCTGAATACATACCATGATGAATTAAAAGTAACCTTTATGCCTGTATTATGTCTAGCATAGTATGAGTATTGTCCATTTCAGCTGATTAAAGGAAGGGTTATTTGGTTGATATCAAATGCCATTTGTCCTTTTACTGCAGTTTCTACTACATTAGTTTTAAATACACCAGTGTGGATTGCTCATAATGGAGAAAAAGAAATTAAATATGAATGTATTACATGATTTTCCCATTGAACTTTTACATGTGAGTTAGACCATACTTCTGAACTATACTGACTTTAAATAACATCTTGAATTTCATCACTTTTATAAGCACTGTTCTAAAAAAACATTATAGTGCATCCATTAAATTTTTTAAAGTTGATTGTCATTCTTCTGACAATTGCTTCAGTCTAAAGAACCAGAATTTTTCTCTCTCTCCTTGCATGAGAAACTTAAGATAGTCAATGCTCTTTTTGCAAGGCACTGTATTGCATCTATCATTAAACATATTCAAGCCATCTTCCTTCACACAAAACCCCAATCCTTCTTTCCCAAAACAATAAATGCATCAATTCCTTTAGGTGTTTATTACTGCAGTGGTATTTCACCAACATTGCATTTTTTCTAGTAGGAAGTCATAATAATTAGTATTTCAGCTAATTATTATAGCCTGGATTACAGGTTCACCCTTGAAATTAAATGGTGGTACAGACCGCAAAACCAGACTAGGGCATTCTGGGGATTAATGAGCATTACCAAAGCTATTTAGGAAGTGCATGTGCTGGTAATCACATCCCAGATTTTCTGGGGTAAATGCTTCCTCTCCTACCACAGGTTTGGAAATGGTGCTGTGAAGCTGAGACGACTTTTAGGGCAGACCCAAGTCCAGTCCTACCAGCTTCTGCAGAGGAAAGGGATTTCATAACTACAGGGACAAATCCTGACATTTATATGAGGCAGAGTTCCTTTGCTGTCCATGCGAGTTTTATTAGGCTGAGCTGTGGTGCAAGCAAAATGCACTTTTTAGCTATTTCCAGCAGAGATACGTTTAGTGAAATCTCATAAAAGAGATGCATAATATGTCCGTGGCTCTGGGTCTAGAAAGGAATTTGAAGTCTTACAGATCTTGACCTCAAGCAGGGCAGGGGGTAGCAGAACTGGCTAGTTTTGTCAAGATGTATTAAATGAGGAGTTATTGCTTGTTTTCAGTAGCAGCTGTTCAAAGCTGGCAGACATATTCCTACAGAATCCACAAAGCAGCAGACTGATAATTACACAAAAGGAAAGGGAGTTGAAATATTAACATCCTGTTTAATTCATGACATGGACATAGATGCTATACTAAGAAAAGAAAACTAAATTATTTCATTGTGCATAGCATGGATAGCATGAAAAGCTACAGTAAGTGCAAACAGTTTTAACAAACAGGAACACAGTAGCCTTATATAATAAAATAACTAAATATAATTCAGTTGCTTAATCTTAATAAGAACATTGATATTATAATACTTTCTGAATTTAATAGAACTGTATATATGAATGGAGGATGTAAAATTATTGTAATTTAAAATTATGTTAAGTCTTTTAGATAAGTAAAGGCATTTACATTGTTATTATGAGACTGTAGAATATTTTTATAATAATTGCTATTTTTCATTGTTAACCATATAATATCTTGTTTTCTAAGTCATTGTATGCAGACAGAATGTACTTTATTACAGACTATATATGCAATCTTTTTACAATTACATTTTATACTTGCTGGCATTTTATGTTTATTGTATGAATATAATTAAAGGACTGAAATGAAAACACCTTTTTATATGTCCCTTGTGAAACTTCACCGCCTAGACCCTCAAAAATGCCACCAAAAGGCAATGTAGTAACATCCAGTAAGAACAGCCGAGATACCTAACAGATAAAACACTTCACAACTGCTAAACATTTAGTCCATTATGATACATCATGATCCAGTAGCATCCCATTAATAAAAATAATTGATACATTCTTTAATATGGTCTCCTGCCATCTGCTTATTCCTGCTGCTAAGGCTTTGATTTATGGAAAGTGTTTTCAGAATGTTGCAAAATTGCTAGCAGGCATGATGATATCAGTTAAATCACTAAGAAGCTCTACAAAAACCTTTTAATGTACTAGATGTTCCCCAGACAATCTAGGATAAACAGAATATTGTATTTTAAGATGTAAAACATTTTTTAAAGCTGATAATTAGGTAGCATTTGGCACTAAAAGATACTCACTTAAGGAAGTAAGTAAGGATTCGGATTTCATTTAGAATTCCTAATATCAAAAGTGCTGCCTTCTTTAGAAGACATTTGGTGTTTTCTGTGCATGAGTCTGGGCATGTAAAAGTTGTTGAGTAGTAATATAAATTTCAACTATAGATAAGTAATAGTTTATAATTTCATGTAAAATAGTGCTCATTGTTTTTGTACAGCAGATAATTTTTTATTTGTGCTAAAGATTTCTTCAGTCTCTTTATTTTGTCAAATCATTAAGACACCCCATCAGTATTAAAATTGAATATTATTATAAATATTATTTAAAGTTCAGTGGTTATCTATGGAAAGAAGCTTTTCTTTTTTACATATTTATTATGTACTTGGAATTTGACCACAAAAAGTACTCAGCTCCTTTGTGAAGGGACTGAGAGCCCCCACTTTGCTTTGTAGAAACCCAATGCTTATCCTGTTTAGAACTCAGACACTTGACTATTGAATAAACAACATATAGAAAATAAATTCAGAAGTAATTTCAGAGGGTATAAAGCCTTATATGATACACTTCTTGGTTAAAAGCAGTGAGGTTTGCCGCTGACAGACAAACCGATTTGACGTCAGCATCATTTGTGGTGACAACCAATGGGAGATTAGAGGAAAATTTATGAAGTTGTGATAATAATCAGATCAAAAGTCTAATTATAAAGGAGACTGCAGCAGTGAAGTATACTAAGGCTTATTGGTTAAATCACCGGTACACATCAAGTTAAATATATATCAGTTTCATTAATTGGCAACCACAAGACAACTGTTCTATATTCAGGGTAGTGATGATTTTGATTTAATCCACTACATTGTGGTTAAGTATATGATTCATGTAATAAGAAGAAGGTGCCTCCAGGCTATTGTTCCTATCATGGATTAAAATTTACATATTGCTTCTCCTTATGTCAAAACATCTGGTGCCTGCAAATGCTAACATTTCGTTAAAAAGTTTCACAAGATAGGAGAAGTGGATTGGAAACATTGCATGTGAATCATTCAAGCATTATAATGGAATAAGAAGCTGAGTTATGAACATGCAGATTGAACAGTAGCATAGTCAAAGAGATTCATATGCTTATGAGTTCAAGACAACACTTTGTATAAGAAGGTGATATGCCTCACATCATAGAAATAACCAGTGATATATTTTCAAATGTCACATAGATATACAATCTTGTTCTTTCAAAACCACATTTTCCTGCCCAAATAAGATCCCTGTATCTAAGCATATGTACTAAAGTGCTAAGGTTTTGTTTGATACATTAATTTAATTCATGCACTTTAAGATGCTGGCATCCTTCCCTGCCATGAAGTTTCCTCAGAAAATTTAGTGACTCTTGTATTTATTTTGCTGTTTTACAGCAGTATATCAGAGTTGAATCTCAAAAGATTTCACTGGCAAATTATCTTAATTACCTTGCCTCCTCAGAAAACTTATCAGTCCTTGCATTAGCACCTAGACCTAGACTTAAGACCTTTGATTTCTGGGTGGGAATTAAGATGTTAATTTTCAGTTACTGAAACTTTTTTTTTGTTTGTTTGTTTTTTTGTGATACTAGATTGTGAAGAAAGCTACACGTCACAGACCACTGTCAATAGCAGATACATTACTGTTGGAAACTTTCCTCTGCATGAAAGGAGACAGTAAAACAGTGTTTTCTGTGAAGGGCCTTGATTCATGTGATATAATATCTATTAATTTTCTGGGATCAATGTGTAAATATTCCTAGATGGATATTTTGCTTGCAAAAGAGGAACCATTCAAAAACTAGTGGCTCCCCAAAGTGCTTTTCAATTTTTAAAACATACTTTTTGGATCAGAAGTTTACTTTCAGGCTTCTGGGATTCTAGAATGTAACATTTATGTGGCCTGAGTCACCACCCAATGATACCACTGTGGCATCCCAGGACCACAAATCTGTGAAACTGATGCAGCAGTGACAGCATTCACTCCATTCCACAATCAGTCCTACTGCCAGAAGATTCAAATGAACCAAGCCTCTGGTAGTGAGCCCCACGTCCCATCTCTCCGGGGAAGGACACCTCTTCCCAGTCTCACTTTCCATCTGGATTTCTTCTTCAGATGGCTGGTAACAGGGGTCCTAATCATCCTGCCTCAAATCCAGAACTGGTCACTTTTCAACCCTGCTGTCAACCTGACATCCAACAGGTACAAAATCTGCAAGTATAGTACTGACATTACAGTCTGGTATTGGGCCGTGATAGCAAGCCAGGATTTGGCAACATACTTGAGCTCTTCTGCAGACTCCCAGACTTCTGAGCCCAAAGAGATTTGAACAAGAGGGCAGCCAAAATCTCAGACCAAGAGATTCCTAGAAACTGGATGAGAACATTAATGTTGTTAATCGTGGCTAACAGGAGTTTGGGTTGATTTTTATTTTTAACCATTTTACCGAAAATCACATTTTTACATTGTACTTACTAGTAATGGACCTGTCTTCAGTTCCCAAAGATTCAAAATTGTACAAGTTTAATACTCAGAATTTAACAAAAATCTGTTAGATAAAGTATTTTACGTACTATTCCAGAAATAGGTTGAGTTTAAGGAAATGTTCCTTTTAAAAACATAATGTGACAACCTTAAGGGTTCTTAATATAATATCTTTTTATCGATTACTTTTTTTGTGACATGTGCACCTCCTGTTGCCATTAGGGAGAGGAATCTCAATGGAAAGTTGTATTTCTACAGAGCCACTTGCAAAGTAAAGGGAATAACAGAATTAATTGCAGAAATACCATTCCATCATTTCCTCTGGAAAACAGTTTCTATTGTAGTACAGTTAATATACACAGCTGGCTTGCTATAAAAACAAACTGACAGCAAGCAATTTTGTCTTACTCCAAATTAAAATAAGCATGGTCAATTTTAAGCATGGACCAGAGAACTGATTCCAGCAATAAGCACCCAAGGGGCAGTGCCTCCACTTGGAAGTTTACACTCAAAATTACATTAAATCTGACTTGCTCTTTTTCAGTGTGTAGAGAATCCTTTGGGCAAGTGAAAGCAAAATGTAAGACAACTGAAGTTAAAGTGCATGGAAAACAAAAGAAGGTCCATTCTTGATGCCAAAATGTCACAAATGGGTTTTGGTACACCCAAAGGAAGATTTCTGCTCAAAGGCAAATATCAGCCTGAGAAGCAGGCAGAGGAGGACTAGGCTGGACTCAGACAGAACCTGTCCCTTCCCAAAGGAGAAGAAGGGAGCTTATATCAGGGTACCTGTAGCTTCCAGTAGGGTAAATTATGAGTACCCCTTCTTGCCCACCTTTCACATTATTCTCTCCCTCCTCAAAGTGTGCCTAATTCTGAAAGATAAAAAAATAAATTTTCCCCCTCCCTTCTTCACTGCTCTTCCTCCCTCAGATGCTGGTGGGAGTGTGAGCAGCATCAGCTCCTCCTACTTCTCAAGGACCAGCTGCAGCTCCAGGTGAACCTGCCAGAGCAGCCAGTGATTTAACAGGTTGGTAGCTCTGAAACAATGCCAATACAGTACTGGTCACAGGTATTTACGTGAATGCTTTAAAGGACAGAATTTTAAATTTTAAAGGGTTTTTTAAATCTTGATCTTAAACATTACCAAGTATGGGAATAAAATGAATATATTTTCCCTTTGAGCCTTGTCATTTCAGAAGAGCTAATTTAGCTTTGATGCTCAGTGTATTGAAATCCAATAAGAAATAGATATTTGACGCCTGAATGATTGTTGGCTTCAGGCACTCTTACTGTTGCTAGTACACATGACTTGTTGATAACCCTGCTGGTGGGACCATATTTTGTGTCAAGAGCATGTTGGCTTCACCAAGGATTTTTTTTCTAAATAAAGGTTCATTCTTTCACTTTCAAAACTATGTTTTGGATAGTTGAGAAAAATATGGCTATTACTGCAACCATCAGCCTCATGTCCTGTTTTGAACAGTGAAGTAAAGTGACACAGAGAATTAAGTAAATTTTACACTAAAATATTTGCAAAAATGTGCCTGTTTGGACTTTACCCTTTAAAGCCCATTTCCTGAAGCAGATGCCTAAAGATTGAATACAGGCTAAGAATTACTTTGTTTTGGAGAACTAAATTCTTTAGAAAACTGGGAGCAAGTGATTTGGGACTATTCATAAACTATTTCAGTGAGATGGTAGCTTTTTAATTTTTTTTTCTTTGTTTGCCTAATTGTATCATAGAAGTGCTTTTGCTAGATGCCAGTAGCAGCCAAAGAATTTAAAAGTAGAAGCAGAGACAGTGGTGTGATTTACAGCCAAATCAGACTTCTTTGATTTACTCTGAAATATGGGCACGGACATTGTGTACAGAAATAATTAAGGTCCTAAGTGTCCTTCTCAAATTCAATCTGCTGGTATGTGGAGCTAAGATGTTACTCAGAGAGCAGCACAAGGGACTGACCTTATAAAAAGCATTGCAGCAATATCACACTTTCCAAAACTTGTTTCTTTCCTCCTTTATGAAGTAACTTCATAAACATCATTTTTCTATTCCATTATTAGGGCACATTTTCTATCAAGAAGGCTGTGGAAGCCCTTTTCCCATTGAATGCAAGGTCCTGCATTATCTCCTTTGTCTATAAAATGCAGGAATACTTAGGTCTGTATTATAAATAATAATACATGTACGCAATGGATGATTCTAATGATGTCGTTCAGTTTCAGGTTTTTACTGCCATTCATAAACTGCTTCAGCAGACTTCTTGTAATTTATGATATCAATAGAGCCCCTTAAATTACATCCTAGATTCTGCCATGTATTGCCCTATGAAAGAAAATGGCTTTGTATCCAATATCAGTGTAAGACGAGTGCTAAAGGGAGAATGAACCAAAAGTCAAGTGCCCTTTATTGAGAGTGAAAATTGCCTTCATGGTGCACAATATGTGAGAACTGAGCACTTGAAAACAACTGCTGTAATCCTCAACTTAACTGTTTGCTTTGTAGCTATGTGGAGCTCCCTAACACTGGTTTGTGATAAGCTAGTCAGAGTCACAGGAAAGGTGAGTGCATCTTTTAGTGAGCTGTACTTTTTGGACCCATACCTTTTAACCCTGAGAATGTCAGGGTCAAAATACCTGCTGAACATTTTTGAATTGTCCAGTCTGATTCAGGATCTTCTGTCTTGCAGTGACTGTCTACCATGCCCTGACCTTCTGGGGGGAAGCAGAGTTCCCAGGCTGAAAATATTAATCCTGAAGTCCATGTTGCCCAGAGTAGTAATGGCACTTGTAAAGAGCCAGATAGTATTGTCTGTGGCATGAATCTGCACTGACAGTTTTGAGTATTTCCAGTCTTGACCCATGTACAAGTACAGGTTGTCTTATCTGTCTTTGTTAGGCAAGGGGATAAATCCCAATGCACCCATTAGAAGATGGATCACAGCATGGTAGGCTATTGCCTCCACAGTGTTTTTTCCCCTTTATTCGTCTTCCTCCTGTAAAACCCTCTAAGGAGGTCAAGAACTGCAGGAGGTGAGGGGACTCTTCAAAACTAGCAGAGAGAACTGGCCAATTTAGGGCTGAGTTATTTTAATTCAGGTGCTTTCTTCTTCTGCAATGTGTAAACCTTCCTTGAGCAGAGGACTCCTGGGGGTTGTGGCTGGAGGGGATCCATTACTGTCTTAGCTCCATCAAAGCTCTTCTGGGGACAGGGAGGTGACGTGGAGGCACTGAATCTTGCTGGGGGACAGCTCATGTGGTTCCCCACCACATTAATGCTTTTATTCCTGTCTAAGGAATTATGTTCCACTGCTAAAAATCAACAGAAAATGAAGTTTTACAGAAGCTAGACTGACAGAACTAGACAAGATTCTGATTTCAGAACTGTTAGCACATTCAATTGTTTGTGTTTCATAAAAAAAAAACCCAAAACAACAAAACAACAACAACAACAAAAACCCCACCAAAACCATTTGTATAAGATATTAAAGCTGGATTCAGAAGAAACACTATAGCCAGGATACTGGCCAAAATATTTGAAATGTTAATAGGAGTTTTAGTGGGTTATTTTGCCTAATTGCATGTACTTCTAATCTTTCAAAATATTTAAATAAATGGAATTTGACCTTGATTGTTACCTCTGAGGAAAGATAACTTTAGAGATGTTCTTTTGCACAAGGTGCAAAACACAACCTTAGCAGATTTTATATATGGAGGGAAAATCTTGTAGTTTTCAAGAGTGCTCAGCTGATATTGGAGGAGAATAATCCGATTTAATTTGTCCAAACAACAAAGGAGGCATGAAGGAAAGACTTGTTCTGAACATCCCACATAAGTTTGAAAATACTTTGTCTTGGTCTGAACTTTGAGTATTACATATACTGACACCTTGAGATTGAAATGCAGCAGAGGCAAACAAGGCACGACGTGAATATTTCTTGGCTTTTTAGATAGTACTCCAATCCTATTGTACCTAACAATTTATATAATGGAACATATCAACTCATAGGAATGTTATCTACTTTTTATTGGTTTTGCTGTTTTATTTCTTTTTTTTTTCCCAGTGCAATTTAATTCTAGAGACACTGTGTAATTTTCATCAACAAAAGAAATTAAATGTATACAGTGGAAAATGGATCCTGTTTTAAAATGCTCCAACCTGTCAGATGTCCATTAATCTATATACATTCCATGTAGGAAGTAGAAAGCAATATGAGTTTTCACATTCTTTGTATTTAATATTTACCTGTGGGCATGTATAAAAAATTCTAAAAAATGCACAGCTACTTACAATTTACAGAATGGTACTAATGCTGGTAGTTGATCCTAAACTGACACAAACCAGATATTCTCTTAATGTTACTCCAAGGAATTTTAAACTGACTCTGTTAAAGCCAAGGTTATTTGCCTTGGGGATGCCTAATGGAAGGGTTATTATAACACTGTCCACAAATAGGTGTCTTGAGAGAGCCAGGGCCATAATACTTCATTGACAGCTAATAGATTGTGCTATTGCTGTATCATAGTCATCTTTAAGGCCAAAGGTCACACCTCTTCCTTAATATTTAAATAAAGATACTTGACTGGAGCAGAAAACAGCTTATTGCCAGTGATGGCTGCTGCTCAATTTACAAGAACCTTTACAAAGTCATGCTAATTCCTGGCCTCCTTAGAATGCACGATAACCTTTCATAAATCCATCTTTTCCAGATGTCCTTGGAAATGACAGTTATAAAACTACAAATGATTTGTAATGCAAAATGGGACTGACAGACTTGGAGATTAGTTCTCAGTGTACTAAAATTACTAAAGACTATAGCTAACAGAAGACTTAAACTGCATCAAAAAGTATCTGCCAAAACAGCTCATGACTGTCTTCAACATGTTCAATAAAAGCTGGAAAATAAGGAATACTCATGACTGTAATATGACAAGTTGCAAATTTCCCTCTAAGGGTCTCAGAGCAGAACTTTGTTTCTGTGGGTCAGTCTGGAGGGCAGATTTTGTTTTACTCATGCTTCCAATTCAGCATTTCATTTGTCTGTATCTTCTCATTCATGAACAGGGCTTTACATGAACCAAACACAGCTTTTTATGAGATAAAATTCTATTTACATTTACACACATCACAGTTCAAATTGATTATAAATTTAGGAAGTGCTGCTGAAAATGCATTTTGTTAAAAAAGAAGTACTCCTTCCACCTTTAGGGAGAATATCCTCTTCATGGTTCTGAAAGTATATATATAACTAGGGTTTCTGAGCTTCACTAAAATACATGATAATTTATATTTATGAATAATTTTGTTCTGTTACTACAGGGGAAGCTTTATAATACAGGAAAAAATTTAAATATAGCTGTGTAAAGATCCATGAATTTTTCAATAATTTCAGAAGTCTACAGAAATCAACAGAAATAACAGTTGTTGTCAGGGTTGCCTAAAAATGAAGTCTTATAGCTAAGGCAAAATATTACTTCCCAATAGTAAAAAATAGGAGGAGACAAACCCAAGCTAGGTAAAGCATTAGGGTGACTGCTACAGCTCATGGAACTAGCTGTAGAAGAGCAACCTGTATTATGGCTTCTATTCATGATCCTTCTCCTTGATTTTCTCCATTAGTTTCAATGTACTTGCTCATTTTTGTTCTCAGATCCTTTTTCTAAAAGTCTCTAACCCTGGGAAGTATTAATTTTTGGATTTTGTAAGAATTCATTGAGTTAATGAAGTATTGGATTAAATAAATAAGAAATTTTATCCATCAGGTTAAGGATATATGTTGTTACAAAAAAATGTGCTCATCTTTCCATAGTGTTAAATCTACCTGGGAAAATTATAATATATATTAAAACAAATCACATAGAATAATTGGTCACAAATGTGTTCCTAATTTTTGTTCATTTGGGAATTAGTTCACAGTCCTGGTTTTTATGGTGTACTTGTAATTCCCAAGTTTTATATGGATTATCAAAACACATTTGAGGCAATTGTATCTTCCCACATGTTTTACCTTACCTGTACAGTTTTTCTTTCATGCCGATGATTGTTTGCCAAGACATAATGATTCCTGCTCCCAGACTGAATTAGGGAAAATTATGAATCCGTCACTCTGTAGTTTATGAAGAAAAACCTATTCATATATTAAAATCTATTCAGATATTAAAGAATGACAATAGTAAAGAAATCAATTTATTGATTATATTATAGTTTTCAAACTATTGTTTGTGAGCCATGATCTTATCTTTCTCCTAGCTCTATTTTGCTTATTTTCATTAAAAAATCTGATTATCTGAAGCTCAGACACAAAGTCTGCGATGTCACCTGTTAAGATGAGTCAGGGAGGTAAGGGAAAAAAGCCTGTGCAGTAATGACTTTGCCTCATCTTTTCTTTTTAGGTCTTGTGGTGTGACTCTTGGGGATGTGGTGTGCTGAGTCACAAGTAGGATTTGACGATTGCCCGTGGGTCCCTTCCAGCTCAGTTTGGTTGGTGGTTCTGTGATTCTGTGATCTGGTTGATCCAGCTGGGAGGTCTTTTCTCAGCTGTCACTATTTGTTCATTCTCACTGTGTGTCCTTTCTCCTCTTGGACTTTCCATCTTGCCTCCCCACATAACTTATTACAAACCATAGCTAAACCAGCCATACCAAGAGGAGGAGGAGATGGATTTTGACAAGTGCTCTGAGTGTCTGAGGACCACCATGAATTTCGTAGGTATGTGCATGTTCATGAAAAGAAACTCTGTGTGTTGGCATACATAACCTTGTTAGCAAAATAACTACAGGAATGTGAGATGAAGCCACACTTCAGATGTTGGTAATCACTCTTCAGGTTTCTTAGCAGGAAATCCAAGAGTGGGCTCAGGTGCAAGGAAAACCAGGTTCGCTGGAGTGAAACTCTGTAGAGGCCGTAGTGAAGTGGAGCAGAATTTCTGAATAGCCTCAGAAACAGCCAGGTACACCTTGTGAGCAAATGTCTCACTATTACGGTGCAGGCATGATAAGCACGTACAGACCAGAGAGACAGAGGAGCAGAGCTTTGTGAACGCCACAAAATGTTGCCCAGATGTTTAAAGATATTTTTAGGTGGGCAATACCACTAATACAAATTTAATGATTACTGATGCATTGTTTCATGTTTACACTGGAATATTTGTGCCTGGTGATTTTAGGAGTGATAAAGAGGATAAAAATGTTTTCTAGGAGTTTTCCCTGACAATTCAAGTAATCATGTACATGGTTAACCTATTTCTCCAAAAAGTATATTTCCCTCACCTATTCCTCTACAACGAGGAGCATGAGAACAGAATGTTTGCCTTTATAGATGTTTAAGAAAAATGTACCCAAAAAGTAAGAAAAATAATTCTCTGATATTTTAAGTTTACAAAGTTCTATCTGTTTTTATTATCAGAAAATGAAGAAGAAAAATGTGAAGAAATACCACAGTGAGAGAGAATCCTTTGGTTTGGGATCCCTTAATTCCAGAAAACAATTTCTGAACTTGCCACGTGTACTTGGAGATTAAAAAGCAAGGGAGGGAGTATTGGACGGCTACATATGAAATGATTTTACTCTGCCAACCTGTTCTAAACCAATAATTCAATTTCAGTATGAAAATTGAAACCATGTGCCTCTTTGTTGGAATGATTGGTAAATTACACTTGGTTAACCATTTTCTTCCTGCTTGTCCCCAATATGCTATCTTTCCTCAATTTTTAAACATTTTTTGCAGGACTAGCAATGAATCTTTTCATGTTTAAAAGATCAGCACATATTTTATGCACAAAGATTGTGGTGCCAAATAAATTTCTGCAGTAGACCACCTCCAGCAATACTCTAAATAATATTTAGAGAGGAATCCACCTACAGGGGAAAAGTAGCCCAGACACCTATCTGATCAGAGATGATGAGGCAAAGATGATGAAGGTATTCACTAAAGCAGACTCTCAAGTTCTTCTGCCATAAGCAATATATTCAAGGAACTGATTGATAAGACTTGTTTTCATGCAATAAACATTTGAAGGATGAAAAATGAAAATTGAAGATATACCATGTAAGAGCAAATGTGATCAGAACACAAAAACAGGTGGCTGAGAGGAGATAATACAGTATATGAACTATGCCACTAACTTATCTTTTGTCTTCCAAAGGGAAAGAAAAAAAAAAAGTAAAAACAAAACAAAAAACAAAAAAAACCCCAAAAATTTACTCCATTTTTAGTGTCCTTGCTAACCCAAACAACTATGTATTCGTTTCACTTGTTTCATGCAAACCATTATGTACTCAGTGATGTACTATTATCAGCTAGAAAGCAAAGCTATATGAACAATCTTTATTTTATTAAAATGGAAACTATTGAAAAAGATACGTGCTCTAATTGCAAATTCCAAAGTGCCAGCTGTCCAATTCATGGGCTAGCTGAACTACACATAAGTAACAAGTGAGTTATCTCGGCAAATTGCTGAGAACTGTTGGTAAAATTCCTGAAAGAACTGTGAGTAACCTGTGTGATGAATAGGGTCGAGAAATCACATCATCTTCATATACCCGAGGACAACTTAATTAATTCTAAATGAAGAAATTAAAGGTGTATGAAGGAGATTAAGGCAAAAGATGAAAATAAAAATAGATCTGCAAAATGTTAGATCTCTCCTAGCCTCAAAAGAGATCAATTAAATCTTTACAAGGAAAAAGGCACTGAAGAGGTCTCCTGTGAAGCCAGCAAAAATCTAAAGTGTAATATTTTGGAACTACCATAAATTAAGGAGAATACAATGTGTTATTTTTATATGCTGCAGAACAGCACAGCTCCACCTCCTTTTCCTGTAAAAAATGCTACCCAAATAGCTTAATAGTTGAAACTTTTTGACTCAGTGTCCTGGATTTTAACACTTTCTGCCTATTGTATTTTCCATGTCTGCAGCAGTTCCAGAAATCAGTCCCTTCAGTGTTATTATTTTCCATGAATCAGAGAGGAGTGATTGATTCCTTTATAAATTATGTGCACCACATGGCAGACTGGCTGGTAAACATTGTGATAGTAAACAGGCCTTCTCTTTATACCTATATTTTTGAGAAGCCTGCACAAAGAGTTTAAATTTCTGATTAACTGCTTGCTCCTTCTCTAATTAGCATTAACACTAAAAACACTATTCACTCTTCATATTTGCTCATCTCCTTATCTTAGATTAACCACTGTTTAATATGTGGTTAAAATTATTCTACACATCATCAACTGATCTATGTGAAACAGCACAGAGAACAAAAGAAGCTTAATCTTCCATGAAGCTTCAGTCAAGTGAAACTGTACATAATCCAGAGACAAGTTTCTTTTTGATAACCTGTGCTTAATACACAGTGCATGTCCCCTCTCTCTCTCTGCCCTTGCATTATTTTGAATCTGCTTATTAAAACAAAAAATAGCTCTGAATATTATTATTATTAGCATTTTTCAAGATTTCACGCACTGTGGGCCTGATTGCGCCAACTCTTTGCGTTGGGCATGAGGGTTGAGCTATCCCATGGACATGGCATGCTGCAGACATGGCAGCAGTAGGATCAGTACATCCAGAAGGAAAGAAGACTTTGTGAGAAGAGACTTTCAATAGGGGCTGTAGCTGCAGATGCCTTCAGACAAATAATTGTCGTTTGGGCTGCTTAGACAAAAAAGAAATTGAAAAAAATTCAAACAAACAAAAAACAAGATACCTCCCATAAACAAGTAAAGCAACAGGATATAAATATATGGAATAATTAAGGTGTGACAGCACCTTTTTTTATTGGTAAGACCCTATGTTGCATCACTAAACCCTGTATTTTTCCAAATTCCTCACTTAAATAGGTCAGGGCTCTCAACAAACAGGAGCAATAAAACAACCCAAATTTTCTCCAACTTGAAATATTTTAAATTAAAAAAAAAAAAAAAAAAGTCTCATGGGATTTTCAGCAACTTGAATTTCTAACGTCACGTCCCGCAGTGCACTGCTGCCTGACGTGGTAAATTAAACGCGAAGCGGAGAAAAAGGCTCTTCTGTCCCTTTAGCCCGTGGCAGCGGCGGCGTGCCGGTGGGCACTCCCGCAGCCCCTTGCCCCGCAGCCCGGGGCAGCTCCGGGGGTGCGGGAGGCGCCTCGGGGCAGGGCCGTGCTTTGCAGGGGGTGTTGCGGGCTGCGGTGCGGGGCACCGGGGAGCAGAGAGTCCGCTGCGGGGCGGTGCGGCTCGGTGCGCGGTGCCGTGCGGTGCCGTGCGGGGGCTCGGNTGCGAGGCGGTGCGGTTCGGTTCGGTTCGGTTCGGTTCGGTTCGGTGTGCGGTGCCGTGCGGGGCCGTGCGGGGCAGGAGGAGGCGGCCCGGCCGGCACGGCGCTGGCACCGCTAGAGGTCTCTCTCGTCACAGCTTTGCCGCTCCCGCGCTCGTTAATTATTTTACTCAAAGGAACAATTCTGCCTTTTCGATCGGAATGCCTCGTTTTAAGAGGCGTGCTAGAGAAAGATATAGT
>VWZN01022095.1:238086-258786 GCA_013396955.1 Regulus satrapa | reverse complement strand
TTACTAATAGGAAGTCAGCTAAGTTATCATAAAGATATTTAAAATGCCCCATGGCGGAACAATGCCATGGAAAACCACAGCTTGCTCCTACCTGGGCTGTCCACTTGGCTTGCAATAAGGAGATTCAACAGCCAGATTTTTAGCCTCCTGCTCACATTCCTCTGTGATTATTCATTCACACAATGAGTCCTATTAAAACCAAAGGGACTCCTTGGGAGAATAGCATTACTTGCTTGTGGGTAATGGGCTCTTGATTTGACTCCAAGAAAGTAAGATTTAGAAACACTGTGCTGCCCAGCTGTAGTAAAGTGTTTTGGCAAATTGACTTATAGTCTTGGCAAATGAGACATGCTGAAAGGCATTTATACTGCTTCCAAATTAGCACATGCTTGATCATCTCTGTTTACCAAAGAGACTGTCTTCAGTGGGGCAAATATACCAAACAGAAGGTTACAGTCTTTGACAGCATTTGGGGATGCAGTTTTTGTAGATTAATATTCTGCTTCCTCCTATTTTCTCCTTCCTAGTATATTACATGATTTAATGGCATCTCTGAGCTTCTGTGTATTTTCTGCTCTCATCCATTGAAGTCCTGAGCTTGCTAATAAACAGTCACACAAACATCTCACTGATTACAATGACACTAGTCACAACATTTAAATTATTTATAAGTTTAAACCCATGAAGAACTGTGCCTGTAGGATTAGTGCCTTAATTTAATTTGTTTTATTGTTTGCTTAATATTTAAAATCGATTTAAGTAGTTTTTGTCATTATGATTGAACACAGGTGAAGAGAAACATTTTTGGATACTTATCTTCCTTTCATCTTTATTAAATTTTTTCTTTTATTGAACTGGAAAAATATTAAACTTTTTACCTTAGACAACAGGTTGAAGTATGACATTGTAATTGTAATCCAGATGGGAAACACAAGAAGATGGATAAAAGAAAATGAACTGCAAAGGAGCCCAAGCTGACGAGGTTGACAATGCTGTAATAGTACCTTCAACATAGTTTCAAGCTGTTTGTTTTTGCAGTGAGCACAAGTTTCCATTGTAACATTTTTCTGTATGAAAACTATGGCAATACTTTGGTTTCCATGGTGATGTTTTTCTTTTTCGTACAAATTTATCCTCAAAAAGCAGGAAACCCACCCCCTTTTCTCCCTTTTAACACTTAATAATTGAAAGCAAAGCTGATTTATTTTTTATGTCAGGGTGTCTTAAACATATTCCTCTATCAGTGAAAACTCCTGCAGTATTACAGTCATTTACTGTAAGAAGTTTATTCAAAACACTACTTCAGAAGAAAAATTCCAGGTTTGAAAACTTGAGAATGCCCTGCCTTTCCTCCCCCAGATAAAATTGACTCCAGGGGGTATTAGGGCTAAACTTTCAAACTATTTCAGGGCACAGCGCCTTACTCACAACATTTTTGGCTTCATTAATATGATATGCAAGAGATGCAGCATTTTTGTTCCTTGCCAGGGACCACAGAGTACTTGGAAGAGCAAAATATCTTATGAAATTAGGCTTTTCGTAAACAGAAATGCTTTGTCTCCACCTGGCTTGCAACACTTTGCATTTACACAGCAGCACTGTTATTTTTGACTCCTCCACAACAGAGCTGAAAACAGTAAATAAACTAGGATGACCACTGAGTAAATTTTTCTACACCTCAAATCCATCCTTCACCTGGTATTTTCCTAACATTTCTCAAGTGAAAAAAAGTTAGAAACTCAATACAAAACAATTTTTCCATTCCCAGGTTCCCAAGCTGATGAGTTTTATTAGCAGAGCTTTTTATATTAGAGGAAAGATACCCTGGTGAAATATGTTGTCTAATTAGTTTTGAATCTAAAAGCACCAAGGATATGTGACATAATTAAATATACAAATGCTACTTGAACCTAAACAGTTTTTACAGAAATTGAGGTAACATCTGAATTATACCTTCAGAAATGCATTAAGTGGCAATGAACAAGGCCTGGATGCCATATACAGCATCTGGAAGTGGGTGGGTCCCCCTTTGGTGATTTAGTATGCATTCTTAGTATTTGCAGCATTCTGCACAGTTCCCCGTGTTTCCCAGCAAAACTGAGGAAAGGATCCTCTAAATGTATGGCAAACTGGTGCCATAAACCAGTGCCAAGATGCTTGGCCAAACTGATGGAATAGACTGTGATTTGGGATAGTGTCACCAGGCCAATGTGGTGATGAGTACGGTATACAAATGCAGCCATTTTTTAACTTAATGGCTGCGACTCATTCAGCATTACTCCAAATTAAAGTAAGGAATTAAAGAGTTGAGTAAAGGGTTACTCCAAATTAGAGTAAAGAAACAAAAGCTGTTGAAAACATTGATCAACCATCAGATTTATATCATAGTAAAAAGACAGCTAGACAGATGCACATACAACTATGCACAGTTCCCACCCACAGTGGTAGCAATATATAGGTGGTCAATGAAGAAGTATGAAATATCATTAAACGTTGGATAGACCAAACACAGGATTATATATATGTATATATACACCTATATATAAAAATGTAGAATTTTTGCATATGAATTGAGCAGCTGAGGTTTCTGGAAGCAGTATCTAGGTTAAATTTCTTAAAACTTTTTCAACTCTTCAATATTCTCAGTTTAACTATCTTTATTCTTTGTTTTCATATAACCTAATAAAGACAATATATTTAATTTCTGGTAATGTGTTTGCTAGTGATTTATACAGGTAGTTCAGTCTAGGCCTTGGGCAGTTCTGGATTTATTTATCTTTTATTGTAGAGAAGTGGTGGTCTTTCATATATGCACTAATAATGTTTACATATCTAAAATGGAATGCAGACTTTCACTTGAGGTAAAAGATCATAAGGTCAAATAAACTGAGAGATTAGATCTTCTGCCTAAGTAGGTTTCAACTTAGTAATACTTTAGAGATCTTGATAGCTAATATTAATACCCTCCCACAGAACCAGAGGCCAAGGCCTTTTGAGGACCAGAATTTTTCTTAAAACTGCCTTCTAAAATTTCTTTCAATAACCCACTCACACCAGTGAAACCACAAGTAACAAAACTAGCAATTGGGAGTAAGTATGACCATATTTCAGGTTCAAGTTACAGCCTCAGCCTGGTCCAGACCTTGTAGAGAGGGATGCCATTCCACCAGCTGCCCACTCACACCTCCTGCCCATTGTTAATGGAAGTGCAGTGGTGGCCATGAAACAAGAAATGTTATTTAACTCACTAGTAGTATAGGCAGTGATGGTGATTTTCAGTAGAACAAACTCGCCTATCAACAGCTTGCAAAAGAAGAAAGGGAAAGTCAACACCTGCGGGACTGGGCTGTTTGGGTAGTAATATCCCTAAACAATTAAATATGACAAGATGCAGAAAATCTCCGGAGGTAGGTTAACTTGTTAGTTTTTCAGTTAATTGGTGGTTACATTTAATTCATTCAGATATGATGAGACTAAATTAGTAAAAATACTGGGGCTAATGTTCAAATATTCTTTCCTAGGAAGTCTTTTTGCACTGGATAAACATTGAGCATCATTTCCATAACGTGCATGTCATTTCCAAAAGGAGTCCGAGTATATCTTGTTTTTGTCTCACCTCCCATGCTGTACTTTGGTATAGAAACTTACAGGCCCTGTTTGGCCTAGTTTACTTCTGTGCTTGTTCCTAAGTAAAGAACTGAGTTTAACCTTCTCTGTTGGACTGTAGTGTCCCTAATAGTTTAAGACTATAAAGGAGGCAAAGTGAATGGAAGAGATGACATCTGTTATTAGAGAAGCAAAGGTAGTTGCAAGCTATAGAAAGATCTAGAAGAATAGTTTCTTCTACTTTTACTTTATTTATTTCAAAGCAAACAGATAAAAAAACCAAAACCCTAACCACCAATGGAAAAATATGTTTTAAAATGAGAAGGAAAAGATTTGCCTAAATTATCATTTTTTTTTTTTGACAGAATTATTTTGATTTTTTTACATTAAATAGTATTTCCAGTTTTTCAGCTGGAAACAAAAGTCTATTTTAAGCAATATTGAGCTGCTTCATATTTTGAGAGCCTCATGGAAATTATAGTTCTCAGATTCTTATACCCTCTTTCTTCTCTTTCTTATGGTTTACAGTTAAATCACATGTCTCATGGTCACCAGTGGCCACTCCCTAGTAGTGAATTATTACCATACTCAAGAGAGAATTCGTAAATTCCCCAACTGGCAAAGCACTCCTGTTGCTGAGCTTTGTGTAGGAATTTTTCTTTTTGCAATGTTAAGAAAGGAAAACATTTCCTTTCCTGTTGTAAGTCTGCAAAACTACTTGCTCGTTCCCCTGAACTTCCCTGTGTCCCTTTGCAGAAAGATCCTTCTTTGTCTTTCAAGCTGCTGTGTATTTTGTGTGGTTCTCTGGTATCCCTGAAATCTAAATTCATCTTTATTTTGTACTGAAGGACATGTAAGGGATACTGTGTGTGGATGTTTCAGCTGTGTAACTCTATGCAGATCACAGAGGTGTCATCCGAATGTGCAGCCATTTATTGGCTAAACAGGAGAAAATGGCTCCTATGGATGGTGGATGAAATAGAGACTATTAACCTTCCTGGAACCAAGTCATATCTACAGAATGTGTGCAGCCTGATGGAGATGAGAAAGACAAAAAGGATGCCTGAGAAAAATTGGTGGCATTTATTTAGTTGCAGTCATAATGAAAATGGAGCCAAAAACAGCCACTGCAAACCCAGACAACTTCAGACAGGAGTTCTGATTCCAGCCAGTTTCTAAAAATAACATGAAAGCTGTGGTGAAAACTGATAAAAGCTTGGAAATACCAAACTACAGCTGGTCACCGGGCTTGATTCACTGCTTTATTAAAGCCCCTTTAAACATCTTTGGCAGGGCAAAGGAGCTTTAAAATGAGTGTGAATTATATGGTTAAATACTTGCAGATGATTTATTGTAGCTTGTATTGCTGTAAAGGGTTATGAAATATATATTTTCTAGTCCTGTTTTCTTGAGCTGTGCAGGTCTAAGGAACTCATGTGTTTGCAGGATGGCTGCAGTTGGAACACACAGAATGAGGCATGCTGTGGGGGGCTTAAGCTTAAAACAAAACCTCAAACTTCTCAGCATAGAAGTTTGCAATATACCAAATTGTACTGATAATTACATGGAACTGTTTGCATTAAGGACAAATTAAAATGTTAATAAGAAATTTAGACCTCATTCTATGTATGTTTCTGTCTGGCAACAGTAACTGTACATTTATATGTGAAATTCAGCATATATATTCTTCAGATAGCTCTTTTTTAACGTTGGTAAAAGCCTAAATTCCCCTCTATAAGTGCTATCTAATTAAATTATTTCACTGAAGTTTTACCATTATTAGGTAAATTGCTGGGCAATACTTTCCTTTGGGTTCCACTTAATTCAATTGAATCTCTTTAAAATAGTTATAATTGGTGATTTTCTAGATCAAGGGTTGTACTCAGATCAATGACAGCTACTTGTGTATATTGATTACTAACCATGACTATGAAAATATTATTTGTTACTTCAGGAATGATAGTAGAAGGAATAAGCTGACTCCAAACTGAAAGGAGATCAATTTGTTGAATGCAGATAAAAAGCAAGCATGTTTCCTGCATCAATTTTTCATGGACTGTAGACAAAACACAAAAGAAAAAGAAATTCTGTGGGTCACACACTTAATTACTGAAGTCTTGTGTTATTTTCTTTTAGCAAAAGAGTGAAGTAAGTTCATTTTTTTCAGTGACAGAGAAGGAGGAAATTCTCTAAGCCATGCTGGGCTTTATGAGAACATATCCATTAAAAGTGGAGATATGTGCTGTGGTATTACACTCATACTCAGTGGTTTAGAACAGAGACTGGTGTATCATGTTATAATAAGCACTCCTAGGCAGACTTGCTAAACCAGCCAGGGATGAGCAGCCTATGCACATTAACATCCCAATAGTGTCCAGGCCCCCAGGAGAAGCTCACTTCTTCCCTTTACCTCAGACATATGAAGTTAGAAGTAAAGTATTCATATTTTAAAAGTACACCTAATTTTAAAAGTGTAACATATTGGAATAATAATGACAAACATGCTTCCTTGCAAGAACATATTTTTTCCCCTACTCTGAGCTTAACACAGAGGTGGATTGGCATATCATGGCAGATTGGTTTTTCTGCTGTAAATGTGCAATAGAAGAAGGATTAAGTCTGCATGTCAGTGTCACTTTCTGTAGTTTAAGGAAGGATGAGATATTCTACAAGGGAAATGGATGTGAAGGACAAAGTACATGTTGTGCAGAGCTGCTCTGCTGAAGTGCAGAGCAACCCAGGGAGCAGGGTAAAGGAGTTTGCCAAGCAGAGGAGGGTCAGAAGTCCTAGAGCCACAGTGGAGGACCCTCAATCTCTGCAGACAGGTCGGTGCTGCTGGCTGGCTCTTGGCAGCCACAGGGAAAGCCCACTTCTTGCTCTTTAGTGAAGGGGAGAGAATGAAGGAGTGATCTCATGTACCTGGAGAGTGATCTGATGGAAACTTCCTAAAGCCAAATTCTGTAGTGTTCTGAAACTGTGACTCCTTGGCTGTTCTAGTTGTCCTTTCTGATACACAGGTGGAAAAGTTCCACAGGTTAGCCTGTGTTACTAGACCAGAAGATGGTAATTCTTCCTTCTTTTGTGACACTAATAAAGGTACTAGTTTACAGGGACTTATCTTTCATAATCATAATTTCCTGATGACTTAACTACCTAATTACTGGGATATTTAGGAAGTTATTCAAGTCTGAAGGATTTTTTTTTTTTTTTCTGTGTGGTGCTCTAATCTTGAGGAAAACAATGCAGGTATTATATTCAGTGAAGAAGTCATGAATTTGAAAGTCTAAATTCTCAGGCTGTTTCTAATTACTTTTCTGTCTGATCCTGTGACATTGCTGTATGATTTCTGTCACATTGTGTTGTTGTGAAATGTTTCGAATACAGTGGCAAAAGACCCACTTTTTTACTTTTGCATGAGTATTCAATTATTTTTCCCCTCCACATTGGAAGGGAAGGGAAGGGAAAACTTTCCAGAGTGAATTTAGAAATATTTTCTGTTGTCTGAGTTTAAGGTAAAAGATAAACCAGAAAATCTTTTATTGATTCCACATTATTATTTTCTGCTGTAATTCTGTAACCCCACTCATGGTATTTTAAATAATGTGTAAGAAATGATAAGAGAAATTATAAGTGCTTTTAAAATCAGAATGAATTGAATAGTTTTCAGTCATATGGCATGAAAGTCTTCCACTCTACAAGCTGACATAATCCTAAACAACCTTTAACTCTTCTCAAATTTGCTTTTGACAGTGTCAAAAGTAATACAGAACAAAACATAAATATTCTCTATTCTCTAGGATAGGTTCTCTATTTTATTAGTGAAGATAATAATGTAGATGCAGAGTTTCTAGATTATTCACTACCACTTCAAATAAACAATCTTCCAGAGTGTTACTTCCCTAAAATATTTTGGATGGATGTAACGAGTCAACTACTTTTACCTACTGATAAAAAATCAGAAGTTGAAAACTTGAATACTTCTGTGGCTCAGAGAACTTCTAGCTAAAAGTAAACATGCTAACTCAAATGTTAATCTTTTATTTGTTTTTAAAAATTGAAGAAAGTCATAAAAACAACTCACAAAGAGGAATTTGGCATCTGGGCAAAGTGAAGAAGTGAGATCCTCATCAGAAAAGAAAGAAGTGCTGATATTAGCCAGCTAGACTGTATTAATACTGATTCATTTTTCTGCTGCTGTTGTTTTTCCTTCGCTTCCAAGCATTAGACAAATTCTAGTTTTCTGTTTTGTTTCAAGCAAGATGATTAAATGTAGACACTAGCTAGCTTGCTAAAGGAAAGATTGTCTCAGACAATTAGCACCCTTATTATATAGTTCAGATTTTAAATCAAAATTAGAAATAAGACTGTCACGTTATTGTATATGAACTGCAGGGCAATTTTTACATGTACAAACACTGATTAGCATTTCACTTCAATTTGTTAATTTAATAAGGTTTTTTCAGATATTTTAAATATTGTTTGAGCAGAAGTCCTGTATTTAAAGCTTTCATGTGAAGGTCATATGGGCAAATCATGTTTTGCCAGGTGGACTGTCTACAGTGCTCAGAGTCTTGATAAAAAACAGCTGCAATGGCCTGATACTGGTTGAGACTCAAAAATCAGACTGTGCAAACAAATATATCTTGGCCCTAGATACTTGCCACATCTGCCAACAATTACTTATATATCAGGACTAGAAAGGGGCACAGAATAAACAAGATCTGATTTCAGAGTAAGCAAATAAACAAGGAGCTCTGCATCATTATTCATCTAGTGGATGTGGAATAACATAAGTTGCAGGCTTAGGTTCACAGCTGTCAATCATTGAGGTCTAGCTAAAAGTATTAGGTAACAGAAGATCTGATTAACAAATACTTTGCAGATGCTCTGGAGCACATTATCTCACCTGCTTGCTGACTCCAGAGTGCCACCCAAACACAGCCAGGGTGCTCCTGGGAGACAGATGCTAGGGGCCAAGTGCTTGTGGGAGGAGAAAGAGGCACTTCTAAAAAATCTTCTTATGATGGTTTTTAGAGATTCTACAAATGGTGGTGAAATTATGCCAGTAGCGTTGCAAGACATCTGTCTTTTCAGAATCTAAAAGAAATAAATACTAATAATTTGAAGCCTGAAGGAGTTTTTTAACCAAGGGTTTTATGAAGATTGAAGGAGTGAGGGAAGCTGAAAATCAGAGAAAATACATAGGTTTCCTGGCTTGCAAAGTTAAGTTGCTATGTAAAGAAACCATGAATCCTGACTGATCACGAATCCTCATCTTGCACGAAAAATATTCCAATTTTTAAAGATATTCCAAAATATTGTGATCAGTTGCTTGAGAGCATTGAGTTGAGTTTATTTAACAAAGAAATATTTAACAACAATAAAATTGACAAATAATAGGTCATGGTTACTATTTAGAGAAATCAAGGCTTTCTGATATTGTCTTTCACTTAAAAGATTGTATTCAACTAAAATCAATGCAGGAAAGGAATTTTATTACCTGCATGTAATTGTGAGGTATGATATAATTACCTTAATCCAAAATCAATAAAACTCTTTAACTCGTGACTTCAGATTCAGGTCCAACAGCAGCAAAATAAGAATAAGATCTATAGTTTAATTGAATAGTGATTCTAAACCTTAATACACAAATGACAAGGGAAAATAAGGAATGTGGAAAAATAAGTTTTCACTCTAAAATATCACATTTTCTTTTGAATAATACTTAAACTCAGCTGTGCTGGAAGAAAACACAAGAAGACTCTATGCACTGTCAGGTCCTTCTGATACCCCAACTTTATTCTCTCTAAAGACAGTTGGCAACAAGCAGTAACCTGCTAACAAAAAAGAGTGAGCTACTGCTCCCTTGCACAATGCCTGTAATGGACCTGAACCAGGACCAGAGTTCAGAACAAATCAAGAACAGATATTCTGATGGCTGATCTGAATGACATTAAAAAAAAGGGCATGTTTGTGTTTCTAGAATGGGAATTAGTGAGCATATTTTTCTCATCCTTAGCTTAATAATTGTCATATAATCACAAATGCCACTGAAATCAGTGTCAAGATTTTAGCTGATTCTAGCCGATTTTCAGTCAGGCTTGCAGAGAGCAAACAGGTGGAGATATGTAAGGGTATAAGTTATTTTTCATCAGCTTTGGGAAAATCAATTTTTGTTCAGAGTATCTGTGATTTAGTACATATGCCTTAAAGGGACCTCAAAAATCAACTTCTGTCCTTTTGTACAATGTGAGAGTCACTGCAGGAGTTCATAATGACCCATTTAGGTTTTGTGGGATCACCAGGTTTAAGAGTTGCTGTCATTTTGCTTTCTCATGGATTAGAAAGAAGAGTATGTCCTGGCCAATAATAATGCAGTCATGTCCAAACGGAAAACTAAGAGAAACCCAGAAACACAAATTTCAGAGAGGAGAATAAGATACCTCTCTTCCACAGCCCCAGATAGCTGTATTCAAATTCCAGAGCTCACAAGAAGATGAAAAAGAATAAAACCTGAATTCTAAGCATACATTACATTGCCTTAAAAACTCACATATATACAATGGAATATTTTTTCTGAGTTAATTAAAAGCGACTCTTTTCATCTTATTAACTATGCTTAACCAAACCAGTTGAAAGTTGCTTAAAAATATGAAATAGGAAAGGAACTCATTAAAAAGTGAATTAGCATTTCACTGATTTGAGTTTAATGTGATTGCATTTATACAGTACAGAAAAATTACCACTTTATTAGAAGTCATTTGTATACTTAACTACTGTATGAATTCACCTTTGATGTAGTAGAATATTATTTGTATTAACTGTTAAATATTATAAGGCAATTAGTCTTGCTCTGTTCTGCTTCTAAATAGTGAGTTATTAGATGAACCTGATATGATGCAAGTCTTATGATTTGTGGTCCAAAAATCTTCATTAATCTATTGGGATATGTCTCTCTAGTGGTTTTTCCTAAATCAAATTCCAAGAGAATTTGTCTTTCAAGAAAAATTTTTACTTTAGGACAAGTCTTACACACCTGTAGCTGATATGAGAGGACCCCAAAGAATATTTCATTTTTAAGTGAAGGAAGGAAGGAAGGAAGGAATAGAACAGGCATATGAAAAGAGGTAAGAAGAGTGAAGAGGAGGAGGGAAGGAAGGAAAGAAAAGGAGCATTTCACAATACTTTTGGTCTTTGAGCTATTCAGGAAAGGTTGAAGAGATTCAGCAGATTCTCCTCTGGCACTGTTGGTTTAAAAATTCATATTATTATCAATGACCAAGTGCTCATTCAGAGATGTTGCATTCTTTTCTCTTTGAACACTACTGCAGTCTCTTGAAAGGATAGTCCCTTCTTAGTGCATGGTTAAGGACTTTGGAAGGTGCTCTACAGGTGCTCTTCGGAAGGTTCTTCTAAGTCAAGTTCATTTCAGGCAATTTCAGAAAGACAATTTACATGTGAAAATCCCAAACTCTTTCTTTTAATCTGAGCCAACAATTTTTTAATATCTAAGACCTAAATTTTAAAGAATGTAGAAGCATGATCAGTTGCCACTGCCATCATAGTCTGCATTTCAACAAAGTTTGTTGTTTTAAACAGTGCTTTTGTCCCAGTCTTGAGAGAAAACTCCCCCCAAAACAAACAAACAAACAAAAACATTAGGAATATTATCTATCTAGACAAAGAGTCTGTTGGTCTGTCTAGGTGCATATGACTAATATGTCCCCAAGGATCACTTTTAGCTTTTTAAAAGGAAGTAAAAATCCTGAATTTCTGTTATCCCTTTTTTTCAGTCTTGAAGCAGTTGATAAGTTTGTGTATGTCTGTGTAGATTATCCAGCTATAGATGCATACTCGTGTAAAATAATGGGTTCATTGAGAACAGGTGAATTGAAAAATTATGCACATAAGATTTTTAAAATCCCCTTTTGATTACATGATTGTTGTGAATGAATTCACAAGGTCTCACATAATCCTTAAGACCTCATTTGCCAGGGCTTTCAAACCTTTCCTTGTAGAATGAGATGTTTAGTTCTGAAGTTGAAAGTAGAATCTCAGATAAATTTCCAGATTCCCAGAGGAGACTCTAAGTATCAGGATGGACTTTTATCTTTGAATTTTGTGTTAGGATGGAGAAAACCAGCTTGCAAAGTAGATCACCAATTGTGTTCACAGGGAACTGTGTTGTTTAAAAATGGCCTGCTGCCTTCTGCCACAAGAGACCTTTGATGGAGACAAGCTGTCATCTTTTCCCGGGCTCTTATGGAATCACAAAGCCTGTGGAGTTACTGTGCTCTCTATGGCAACTTCAGACATGAGTTTTGAGGCACAAATTTCTGGAAATAATAAATGGGACATAGACACACACACACACACACACACACACACACACATATCTATCTATATATCTATATCTATATCTATATCTATAGCTATAGCTATATATATATATATATCTATATATATATATCTATATATATCTAGACTCTAAAAATTTTCATAGCCATCCATGGTGAGTGTTCTGAGGATGAAAATTAATTTAGNTTACTATTTAAATACGGAAAAGGAAAACTCTGAATACATTATGAAAGAAGGTGTTGAGAGAAGATTAATAATATGTGTGTCATCTTTTGCATTCATGGTTTCTATTACAAAGGGATCTGCAAAGTCTGTGCTACACACTTCTGTCATCTTTTCCCTAGACATAAAATAGTAAGGAAGGCATAGATTAGAACTAAACATGTTTTGATTCTAGTCCCTTGCATACAAATGTGTCTTGCTGACGTAGCACTGCTCAGAGTGAATCTTACAGAGTTAACTTTCCTGTTTGTTATTGGCTTAGTAATAATAGATATGTGCAAAACATTAACAAGTCAAGGTAATGGTTTTGGAGCATCATTCACATTCATCAGACTGTGTCCATCTTCCAATACTGTCTTTGCTTTGTACTAAAACTTCTTTTTCATATGGTTTCTGTGAGAATTCTTACAGTGTTGCAGCAGTACACGCCTGTATGATATTTAGAACCCCTAAATAGGGAAATTACAGTACCTGTCAAATCGATGTTCAAACACCACTGTGCTTCTGTGGGATAGTTTTCATTTACTTTGTTAATTTTTGTTTCCAAAGGTAAAGTCATGTTTGTATCAAGTTGACTGGAAGATATTTATTATCTCAGTACGTTAAGTAAAACAGCCATAGCAAATAAAGGCGGATTATTGGCTGAACATTTTACAATCAATTTACAGTCTCAGAAGGAAAATTTTTTCTCTTTTCAATTCTTTGTAAAGCCGTGTGTAATAACCTTGTTTTCTGAAAAGCATATGCCAACAATTGCTAATGTGTTAGTGTATTATTAATGTAACTAAGCTCAAAACCAGGCACATGTTTAATTTTTTCTTCTGTTGTGGGCTGCTTTGTCTAGAACATGGATGGGGCCCTACTGCTGCATCTCTGCACAACCAGCTCCCTGAAACTGCCCCCTTATCTTTGGAAACCTCAAGGCTCTTTCTTCTTAACTGGGCTGGAGGTAATAAACTTTATGGGTTGGTGTTTGGGCAGGGAATAAGTGTATTTTACCAAGGTGTATTGAAGAAATAGTAATAGTGTATATTCGGAGTTCATTGCTTACTCTCCTGGTTCTGAATTTGCTTTACTTTTTCTGGACCTGTCAACTCCTCCATTTTGGAACTGAGGTGCAGGATGTTTGATATTGCTCTTCAATCATATTAGCACTAGACTGGAGTAATTTGATAGACATGGAGATTTACTTTATAAACAGAGGCTATTTAATTCTGTTTAATTCCTTTATTCTTCTAAAGGACATTAATAAAATTTCATATTTGAAAATTATACAAATTAAAAGATGTTACAAATAAATGTAAGGACATAAAAATAATAAAGGATCTACAAAATTTGGTAACATGCAGTAAAAATAAATTCACATAGGTGAGAGACAAAGAAGAAGAAAAAAAGTAGCACCTTATGAGATGAGGAGAATATTAAGTGGAGGTATTCATCAGGAAGATAATACTTGAAAACCAAATGGGTCACAAGGACCTATTCTGAGATAATACAGTATAAGGGTTGAACTCACAGTATCGTACAATAGAAAAAAATTTCCAAAGATCAGTATTTCAGTGAAACTGATTTTGATAGCAAAAAATCCCTTCTGCCTTTTTTGCACTTCCAGAATATCTTAAGACAAAGTCACTGTCTCTTTAAATTATTTTATCGTATCGCAATTAAAGCCCCAGAATTTCCACAAAAGAGGAACTTTTTAGAATCTACATAATAAAAAGAATAAGATGTGTATAATGGTTCTTTCTGCCAGCTTGTACAACTAATGCTCTGTTGAGAAGCTGTAACTACTTTGTTTGCTTATGTAATAAAGGTTTTATCAAGGATTGCTTAAAGATAAAAGTGGTAGTTTACCACTTTAGAAAGTCCAACCAGAAACAGGATTAACCAGAGTGTTTAAACCTTAATATTTTGGTATTCTGAATGTAGCATGAAACATACAGCTGGCGCAGCATGATTCATCTATAGTCTCCATATAGCATCCACCAAACCTTGGAGATGACTTTATGGTATGGATTTACTCTTTTTTCAATCCTAACAGGTAAAATGATCTTGCCAAACTGATTTTATTTTTCCAGGTCTGATCTAAATTACAGCTGCAATTAGATGAGATTTTTCCTCACAGAAGACAAAGTAAATGCTTCCCTTCAACATCATTCATTCGAGAGTGCAATGGAGAAGCAGAAATTGGGTAAGAAGTAAAAAATGTCAAGCTGTTTCAATACAGAAGTCTGTGTAAGTAACTATCAAAATAAGATTGCTGAACTATCTGATTTTGAGAATAATTGTGTTTGCATGCACTAGAGGTTAAGATCAGAGACATTAAGACGCAAGTAGGAATGATTATGCCTGGAAACCATGGTAAGCACCCAAATTTATAGCTCTTGTTATCTTTGATTTTGGAATACTTTCCCTGAAAGTGATACTTCAAGGATTGGCAGCAGAAGTCCTAAGCAAAATGATTGTTTCTTTAACAAAATTCAGCTTATTTGTCCTCCTCTAGGCCTTACTTCTGATTATATCCTTATGTGTCCTGTGAAGAATGCAATTATTAGTGAGGTGTCTGTGGGTGCTGTGTACTCCAGTTTGAACACTCTCTGGGCAATTTTCTACAGTGTTAAATAGTTTGAAAAAACTTTTTTAAAAAAACACACCAAAAGGATATGAATTAAACACTCAAACCCCCACATTTTCAACCATTTAATTCTTCATCAGTACAAGTGAAAATGTCTGTCATAGCTGTCATGACTCATATACTCCTTTATTTTTAAAATGGTGTGTGACTTCTGACACTATGGCCTTTCAGTGCTGCCGTGTGTGGGTAGACGGAAGAGAAATTTTTCCACCTTTACTGGATTATATCTGTTAACTTTAGATGAGACTTTTTCTTTCCTCTTGCATTGTGGATAGAGGGACAAATGAGAAATATTGACTGGTTTTCATAGTCCCACAGCATAATGAATCACAGCTGTTCCTAATGGAGCAGTTCCTGTGTGCACAGATATTCTTAGGAGGAGAGTAGTGGAAGACACTGAGGCAAGTGTTTCTAGTCCACAACCTCAGGTTTTTCTCTCACTGCTGAAAGGCAGTGAAGAATGTGTTGTGTATGGAGCTGCTGGGTAACTTCTCTGGATACATCATGGGTTTAAATGCAAAGATGCTTTCAGTACATGGAAGAAAATACCTTGGAAAGAGAAAGCTCAAAAAATGAGGTCTCCTGACTGTGTTGTGGAAACCACTTGTGTACCTTAGCAGAGCTATGAATTATGCACTTGAGCAAATCAGATCTTCAGAAAGTGAGTCAAAGGGAGTAATGATGCATGAATAGACCAGTGGTATGAACTTTTGTAGTTACCAAGTGCATACATAGGAATATGTTACCCTTAGATAACTTGTTTATATGTCTAGGAAATTGACCTTTCATCAGAACTATCTGGGTGTAAAGTCTCTGGCCTCCATATTATTATCTGAAATTAGGATCAGAGATGAGGTGCTGAGTGCTAATAAATGCAGAATATTTTTGGTTTTGTTTTCTATTCTCTTTCCTGAACTGTAATATGAAGTATTACTTATCCTTCGGATGTGTTAGTGAAAAGACAGGTGATAATTTCCAGGGACCAATAAATGACGTAATTTAGGGTCCAATTTAAAGGCAATTGAAAAGTTTCTTTTTATTTATTTATTTATTTTTAAAATTAGCATAACTTTCATGACACTAGTGGATTGGTTCCTAATTTAAATGAGAAAGGAATGAACCCAACAGTTCTGTCAGAGGAAATAGGTTTGAATCATCTGGTTTTGTTGGTCACTTTCTCTGTTGTGACTCTTCTTCATTCACTAACTTCTAAAGTTGTTGACTTGACTCTAAGTTCTTTCCCCAGTCAATTTGGAGAAAAAAGATGGATCCAGACTTTCTTGCCAGGTTCCCACTACTTACCTGGAGTTGGTTTGCATTATCACATACTAGCACAGAAAAATATGTAAATTGGTAGTTATTAAGGGAACAAATCATTACGTTTAGAATATTATTGCTAGACTACTTTCAGGTGACCTCTGGAGGACAGGAACAAGCAATTTAAGAAGGAGTACATGCAGTATAGTGGTTATCTTAGTGATTATAAAGCTTTTTTACTACAACACATTATTCCTTTTTATTTAATTTTCAGTTTATTGAATGGCCTTAATTCCATTGGAGGTGACCTCATGCTGACAAAATAGTGAAACCATTGCATTTGAACATGAAAATTCATGTTTTAGATTAGAAGAAAGAATGAATTCCATCAATAATAAAAAACAAAATAGTCCTTGAATATGTTGGTATCTTTAAAAAAATAATATCTTATAATTTTTTTGACATCAATCTTAGAATTATCTTTAAAATTTCTGTATTAAATTATGTAATAACATGAACATATTCAGACTTGAATAAATGACCCACATATGAAGATTTGTATATGGATAAAGAACAGCCTAATACATCAATGAAAGAAAGTCAAAGTGTAATCACTATGGGAAAGCAACGATGATAAGAAAAACTGATGGAAACTCAATTACTCCTTCCATTCTTGCAAAACTGGTCCTAGGTGTAAATATAAAACCATTGTCAATGTTAGTCCTAAATTAAGTATCTGAAACAGGTTGTGATTCTTTTGTGTTGGAATCTGAATCGCGTTCCTAGCCAAAATAGCTAAAACAATCAGTAAAGCCTATTAGACACTCTACTCGTCCCTCTCCTCCTTGGGGAGCTGAACTGTTCTCTTCAATCCATTGACTGCAATAGCAGACATCTATCAAGCTCACACAAAATCACCTTTCTGTGAAGACCAAAATTCAGTATCTTCATCAAGGCAAGGAATCCCACCCTCCTGTTAAAATTCAGAGAACACCTCTAGTCTGACTTTTACCAGTCCTGAATGTCTCAAATAATCCAGGATGTTTCAAAGAGTAGTGATGCCTGCATGATGACAACTGTGTCAAGTCTTTCCAAGGAAAAACCTACATCAGGTGGAGAGACTTACAGAATTATACAGAAAAAAATTACCTTCCTGTAAACGCAACCTCAATTGAAAATCACAAACCACTTTTAATCTGGTTGTTTACAGGTGGTTTTCAGGCTTGCTCTATACCCAGGTGTACTTTGGACCTTGTGTTTGCATCCCATGGTAATAGAATATAATTTCTCTGTCACTTCTTCTGTCACATTACCATGTCAGAAAATATTGGTCAGGCTTTTAAAATTCCAAAATGTACAGACTGATAACATGGTATAATAATTTCTATTACTGACATTTCTGCTTATTAATCAGAGGCTTCCCAACAACTCCACAAAGCTAGGGCTGAAAGTTTACTGAACAACTTGTGTGTGTGTCTTATTTTGTATGATCATTGGCTTCATATTATGCTGTTTGAAATATGCCACATCATACTTAGGGGATATGCTGAAAGTCTGATATGTATCTGAAGTCTTTCTCTTTATAAAAGTGTGTCTTAGAAATCAATGGTATACCTTTTAATGTTCCTAAAATTTTTAACCTCTGGTCCTTGGAGCTGACCTAGGTTCTTCTTTGCCAAGTAGAAGAGTACAAAAATTCAGCTGGCTGGAAATTTCTACCTCATTCATGTACAAATCCTGAAAGGATCCTTCCTTCTGTAAATATACCTGGTAAGTGGCCTCATGAAAAAGAGAATAATCCATTCTTTTATTTCCCTCATTGAGAAAGAAAGAATTCCCTGAAGTAGTATTGAAACTTCACTTCAAACCTCATACAGAGTTCATGGGCAGAAAGCTAGCTACAACTGCTAATCAGAAAACCCCTGTACTTGGAATATCAAAACAACAACAACAAAAAGTCAGGTAGTATCTATCTATAGATAGATAGTTACAGCAAGTCAACCTCGAGTCATATCAATTTGGGTTTGGCATAACATCTGGAGAGATTTTGAAAGATATTAAATCAGAAACCTTCCTGAATGATTTTTAGTGTTTTTATGGGTTCTCCATAAAAATTGCATGAAAGGCTAAAAATAATAATAAAAAAAAAAACCCAACCAAACAAAGCAGAACAAACCCCAAATNNAAAAAAAAAAAACAACCCAACCAAACAAAGCAGAACAAGCCCCAAATTTCAATCAACCAACCAACCAACCAAAAAACCCCTAAATAAAGCAAAAACCAACCAACCAACCAACCAACCAACCAACCAACCAACCAACCAACCAACCAAAAAACCCCTAAATAAAGCAGAAAACAACCAACCAACCAACCAATCAACAAAAAAACCCCAAAAACTAAAACACAAAAAATCCCAAGTTAGAAAAAAAAAAGTAAAAAACCTCCAAAACAACATCAAACCAGATGATAAAAAAACCCCCTTAATTCTTTTCATGAACAAGGATTTAAGGGAAAAAATAATTTGGGATTCACAGGAAGAATTCATTTGAAGAAATGAATTGGGGTTTTTTGGTTTAAACTTCACTACGTTCTGTGAAATTATTTTGCTTTTTATTTTTTATATGGTGGAAAATGTAGTAAGTGTAAATTCATTCTAATTAGTATTGTTTTTCATTGAGGGCTATTTTTACATAAAATGTATTAATAAAAAATCCTTCAGACTGAATTGACAGTTTCTGACAAATAGATAACCTTCTCCAATCATCAAATGGGAACATGCAGATGATAATACCAAATAATAAGAGACATCTACTATTTTTTGTTTTCATGGTACTTTATACACCAAGCATAAGATATATGGATTATTTTTGCCACTACTAAGCTTGAAAAGGTATTCAGGTGCTCCATCTTAGTGTATACTTATTTACTGATTTCAAAATTTGATAAAAATATTTTAAAATAAATCTAAACACTCAAGACATTAAAAAAATTAATAAGATTTTCTATCATACAGCAATATTAAAAATATGGTAAAAATGTTTGATCATGTATCCATCAAATAGAGTTACCTAAACAAATATCAACAGTTATTCACAAGGTAAGTTTAAAAACCCATCTTAACACTTTCATGAGTTATCCTAAGAGTTATCCTTGGAGTATATTATAGGTTCTGTTTTCTATTTATTTCCTAATTTTTAAGCACCAGAAGAATTAAAATTTTGTCTTCTCCCAAAGAATTATAGCTATCCTTTATACCACATATTTTGTACTCTCAAATATTCTGTATTTTGATTGGATTGCCATTCCACTTTTGTCTGAAAGGTTATTGAGGCTGTCAACAGGAAAAGGACTAGAATTACCAGCCAATCAAATTACAGAATACTTAAAAGGTCAAAGTAGTACGGCACACTAACATAATTCACAGAATATATGAGGCATTAAAACCCTAATACCTCATTCTCGTAACAAAGGTTGTAATGAGAGCAAGAAATGGCACAACATGAATTCGCTCACGTGACTGCGATTATAACCAGAACCTGAAATGCAATAAACTTAACCCATTCTTGCTGCTAAGCTAGAACTGTAACTTAGCTTTGTTTCAAGCTACCTTGAAAACTACTTTGATGATAAACTTTAAGTAAGATATGGATAGTAAATTTTTCTTATGCATCACCTCAAAGTAATTGTCAATCTGAATTTTTAATTTGTCTATGTTTATGTTTTAATTTGTTTATGTTGTCTATGACATATACACAAAAAGCTTAAAAAACCAAACCAGAAAATATTATTGGATGATGTTTTTAAAGTTTGTTTGTCTGTTCATTTAGCAAAAAGTTTCTTGATATCACAGGTGAAGAAGTGTAACATATATTTCTATTTTTCTACTATTAAACTGAAGTTGTGTTGTCTAATCAATTATTCCAAATAATATCAATATAGAAATGCCATTCAAAAATGTAGACATGACAGATTATTTGTAGAGTAAAATTCATGTGTTGCAAAATTCCTCAGAAATGAGGCTGCCTTTCATAGGAGTCTTTACTATCTGTGTCATTGCAGTTATTAGAACATGTAAAATCTTAACAAGCCTTTTTTTTCCTGATAGAACATTCCACATTAGATCACAAAACCTTTCAAGGCAAAGACAACTGGAAATGACAAGCAGCCCAATCCCTAACTTTCCAGATTTTTTTTTTTTTTTTTTTGGGGGGGGGGGGGGGGGGGGGGGGGGGGGGGGGGGGGGGGGGGGGGGGGGGGGGGGGGGGGGGGGGGGGGGGGGGGGGGGGGGGGGGGGGGGGGGGGGGGGGGGGGGGGGGGGGGGGGGGGGGAGGTGGAGCATAATGGTAAAAGCATTTTTATTTTACAGTTCTTCTCTTCAGTGATGTGTGTAGCATAATCCTTTCTATCCAATCCTATCTACAGAGAGGAAATAAAAACAGATTTAACCTACAGACCTTTGGTTAACTTCTTCCTAAACTAAATATAAAATGTTACCTCATCTTGCTCAGATTAAAAGGGGAGAGGGGGAACTCCCCCCTTCACCACACGTTCCCTTATTGAGAATCTCTTATATATAAAAAGAAGAGTCTGCATATAAAAGACAATCCAGAGACATCTTTGAA
>VWZN01022095.1:209776-228534 GCA_013396955.1 Regulus satrapa | reverse complement strand
TACTCCAGGAATGCAGAAAGGTGTTTGCCATATACAACTTTTGAGGATCTTTGCCTCTAGATTATTCATATCTTGTCTAGGTATTTAGGTACATAAACTGCTCAACTGAGAGGGACAAGTGATCTGCATTGTAGTAGAATTTGGGCCAGAATCTATAGACTCCTTTATCCAATCCTGAGAAGAAAACATTGTGGTGACTTTCCCAGAGAGATTGAATGCTATCTAAAAGAAGGATTCTCCAGAGAAGAATGGAAAACATGCAAAAAATTCCCTTGAAGTTCTCAATATTCCTGTTCCTAAATTAGTTGTTACTTTAAAGTAGGATATATTCAATAAAAACTGTTCTCAAGAAACCAAGATTTTTTTGGTAGGATGGTGTTGACATCACTAAACTATTGTATATGACTACACTATTTCTGTATCAACCACAGTCTTCTTTCCTATACACACAGTCCCATCTTCTTTTTTCTGTGATAAGTAATCAATCATCTTAATTAGTTGTAAATCATCTATTACCCACAATGTCCACATAGCTACATTAAAAAATTCCTCATTCCTCCCTGAAATAATTATTTGTGTTTTACCCTACACTTGCCACTCTATATCAGAGTTATGCAAACCAAGAATATTTCCTTTTGTGCTACTGAGACCTACCATCAAAGAAAACATTCTTTTATAGCATATTCTAAAATCTGTTCTGTTAAAATAACTGTAAGTGTATTTCTAGCAGAAAAGTCAGGATAAGAAAGAGTGCATGTAAAAATATGTATCTTCCAATATGTCTCCATTTGCTGGGCTGTTGTTCCTCACTGCTGTCCACTGACCTTTGTGTGATTTGATGTGTTCTGCCAACCAAAGTTTGCCAATCAGCAGAGTCTTGTTCATGGTGTACATTTCCCTTGCCATCAAATTCAGTTCTGTCTCTTTACATACCTCACTTTTCTTTTTGTCATTCCTCTTCCTCTCTGTAGGCTCTTCTCAGCTCTCTTCCATTGAACTCCTTGATGCTTCTCATTTTCCGCATTTAAAATTTACCATGTTTCATTGATAAATCTCTTACACTCATTTATCCTCCCAAAGATCTTTTTTCCTCTTCCCAGCTTCTCCACATTCAGTTTAGGATTCTTAATTGTTAAATATTATTCACATATAAAGTTCTCTCTGAGTTTATCAGTTTTCACAGCTGTGTGCAAGTCCCATTTCCAGTGACTGATGGCAGAACTATTTTCACTCCAGAACACCCTCTGTTTAATACAAAAGTGAACATTGATATAAACTGATGGATGCTTCCTGCTACCACAATACAATAATTTTACAGGACATCATGCAAGTAGAAGAAAGTCATGTTTCCAAAATAAATTTTGAGTGATTGGCACAATGTACAAAAAGAAAAGCACACTGTCTCTTTGAAGGTGAAGATGTTTTGTGGAAGCACAGCCCAGTTTGAGAACTCCCAGTTACATAAAGAGCCTTTCCATGAATCTTCACAATGAATTAAAAAAGGATGGTTTAAATTATTTGCACCTACACAAGCAACTTGAAGACAACTACACTCATTATGAAATCCTGTTGAGAGGAAACTTTTGGAAATTATGACCAGGACCAAGATGGGAAAATTAAATTATAAGATTTGTTAATACTTCCTATTATTTTGTTTATCTGAATTTTGAAATGTCTAAAGTTGGACAAGCTTCTTTTTTTTCCCCCTAGGGTCCTGTGCTGACATAAATCATCACTTCTAGGTACAGCTTTTCTAATATATGACAATGTTAAGATAAATTGACAATTTTTATCCATTAGAATCCTTTCTTCTGAATTGGAAGACCTCATGGTACCATACCGGTGTGTTGTTAAAATGCATGTGCAAATAGGAGGAATTACTGGTTTTTGGTGCAAATAGGAGGAATTACTGTTTTATGTTCACACTCATCTGCAATACAGAAACAGCTCTTTTATTACTGTTTCCAAAGGTGGTATTCTCATATTCCCCAAAGATTGGAATGCAGAGACTTTAACACTGTTTGGTCTACTCAAACCTATGAAAATTTATATTTGTTGAAATAGTTAAACTATTGTCCTTTCCCTGCACTTCACAGAATCAGGCTAGGAGGGAATATCTGTTCTGTGAATATTTCCTCCCTAAACCTAAGACTTTTTCATTGTCCTAAATTGAATGTTTTTCTCCTTCAACTGTTTTCTCTTTTGGGAAAAAAAAAAAATGGACCTGATAGTACTTTTTAAGGGGTTTTTTTTTTTCCCTTGAAATTNGTTGATACTGCCTATTAATGCTCCACAATGGAATTGTGCTGAGGCCTCAGTAAGGATGAATCCAGGATGAATCCAGTTGTGATGTACAGCTGATGGCAAGCAGTAACCCCTACCCACTGGAGAAAGGCTTAGTAAAGGAGGTAAGAGAAGAAACACGACTTCTAGAATAAAAACCCCATATTTTGTTGTGCAAAGGGATGGTCAGTAAGTGGAAGCCTTCATATCCTCCCCTAGATTATTCACTGCTGCAATGAACAGTGCAGGTTTTAGTTCTGATCTTAGAAGCACAACTAATAAATTGCCTAGTTTCACTAAAAACTCAACACTTATTTCCATTCTTGCCTTTCAATTCTTAAAGCAAATTTTAATTCATGACAGTACTGCACTTCTAACCCTGTGGCTATCAAGTTTCTTTACTGAATCTTATCAGGCATTTTATCCCAAGGCTTTCGAGAATCAAATGTCAATTTGCTTTACTTGTTCAAATTTTAATAAAGTGTTTAGAATTTGTAATGATTTTTATTACAATTTAGATGGTTTAATTATGTTGCAGGCAAAATGAACTGCCTTATAGTGTTTTTTCAGTTAAGAATATAGAATTGCTATTATTTATTTTTATTTATTGTGGCATATCACATCAAGGGAATGTTGTTTATCTCTTCATTGCATTTCTCATTCTATGATATGAGGCATACTTGCCTGGGACTAAATCATGAAACACTGTCAAAAGTAACGGGAAGGTTGGTGAGAAGTGATATGAGATCTCAGGGAATGATGGTGTCACTTGGCCTGCGATCACCTAGGAAATAAACACGATATGCAAATAGAAGAAGACGAATGGGGCAGATATTACTGGGATATCTGCAGCTGTTTAAATAAAAACTATCTCAGGCATGTTGCTACAAAAAACATCTTATTCAAAATTAATTAAATTAATTTTACTAAAGATGTTCCTGAACAATGAAGATTTTGACATGAAAAATAGGAACTATAAAACCTTGTGGAAAATAATTTGCTTTCTGTACAATTTATTGTTAGAGTAATTTCTCCCCTATGCAACTTGTCCAACAAGAACACCTTGGAGTATTTAAATAACATATTTGGTCATGAGCACTAATTTTATTTTTATTCTTTTGAATGAATATGCTGTGGCTGTTATTCTGTTGTCAGAGAATGAAATGATCTCAACCTCATACAGTCAAGAGAAATTCTAGTGTGTTCAAGTTTAAGTAATTAAGATTCCTGAGAGAAATATAAATATTACACTTGCAAGACAAAGGCGTTATATACACAGTAGTCATCCATTTGTTCTTCTTAGAAATGACGATTCCTGACACTCCTGGTTGAAGAAAGATGGACTGAGCTGACTTTTTACCTTTTGTTGATTTTTTAAAAAATTTCCTTTCTGACTTCTCTATCTCTTTCTTCTCAATGGTTTATTCTTTCATTCTTTCTTCTTCACTTATCTCCTTTTCTCTCATTCTCTCTGTCTCTCTCTCACTGTTGCTCTCCTTTCTCTTCTTTTCTCCTTCATACAGAGTATATTTCAGGTAAAATACAGTTCTTATTTTCCCTATTGAAAATACTAAAAGACACCCAAACTCTCTTAAAGAAATTTTGGAATTTTGGGAAAAGACCTTTTTCACTGTACCTTAAGATCTAGAATTTACAGTGAAATATTCTTCCACCTCCTCCAATCTGTATTATTATATCAAAGTAACTTAATGGATAACAAGAACTAAATTTTGATTTGAGAATTGTTTTCCTATTTACATTATATATTATTTAAATCAAATTGGAATTAGGCTGGAAAAGATCTCCTAGATCATTGAATTCAAATTACAGTAATGCTTAGTCATTGTGCATATGAGTCACAAAATCTATGTTCTCTTAAGATTGTGATCTAAAAAGACAAAAACAGTGTAAGAGATAGAAGAATCATCATACTTATTTCACTAAAAATAAGATCCTTGGATACATTTAACCAAAGTAAAGTCACGTCATGTAAGCACTCCCCTCAGGTTTCTACTGTTTGTTATGCTTAGTATGTTAGCAGCCTTTCCCTCATTTGTCCCTGGATTTTGATGGAGGGGGAAACCAAACAGTGCTGAGAAAGCTGAGTCCAGACCTGCCATGAAGAGCCCTGCACCATGACACCCTAAATTCTGCGTCATAACCACAGCACAACACCAAGGAATCGTTAGTAAAATTTAACTCTTTGTGTCTAAACAACTTTGGTGTTGGATATGCTTGAGGTGACAAATACACTTCTTTCTCATGACACATAACTTTTCTGAGATAAAATATGAAGTTATTTTAAGTTTGTTTATGCTCTTGATCAGGACTCTAAATGTCCTTTGTCTCTGTTTGAGAAGTATACTCACTTTACATGCACAAAATACTGAAACACCAGTAGATTACGGAGTGACCTGCATGTTGTTTAGAGGGGAGTATGTGCTCACCAGGACCTTTATCCATATTTGGCTCTTTTTATTTGAAAGACCTTGCAGTTCTTGAATTGGTCAAATTGCACCAGAAGCAGGGACTGTAGGACTCTGACTTGGAGTGTGAAATGCCCTCTGGTGTTGTAGGGACAGTGACTCTGCAAAGAGCTAACCAGAGAAATTGCTCCTGACACAGAGCCAAAGAACCCTAGTGAAACTCTCTCTTATGGACAAAGTAGGGAGCTGTAAATAACCCATTTGCCAGCTGGGGATTCCATTGCTTTTATTTATATATAGTGTGATCCAGAATTAAAGAACCACCACCCAGTGCAGGTTTAATCCAGGAGATCTCAGGGTCTGCTGTTTTGGGTAATCTGTGAAATTCTGAAACTGTTGCTGTGAAACTGCATCCCATTTACAAAAATGACCGAAGGCTCACCGGCATTTGGCACATGCTGATTATAGGTATAAGAGGATTGCTGTGAATAAAACAGAAGGGAAAACCTTACAGCAACTTGGGGAACAATCACCTGTCATCTTAAAACAGGGCATATAATAGACAATCTGCTTCAAGTCCTCTGTCACTTCCTCTGAATTTAAATTCAAAGGTAAAATATAACAATGTTATTCCTTTTTGCTGCATAAAGACTTCTTTTTACTCATAACAAAAATAAGAAAAGATGGCTATTACATGCAGCACTTTGGCAATTTTAATCTACACTTTCCATTTTCCCTTCCACATCTAGAGGGCTATTGTATGTCCAGAGATTTCTACGTATATACTACTGAACATATAAAGAAAGAAACATATATAGTGCCAAAATCATTTAGTTTTTTATTACAACTTTTTCCTTCCAATTTTCTACTTATAATGAGTGCATAAAAGACCCCTTTTCACCCTATTGTTTTTAGTCTAAAAGCCACTTTATTCTTAATAAAAGGAATAATAAGTGCCAGTTGTAAAATACTCTGTCAATCACTCCAGCACTTACAATTGTGTAACACCTTTCTTTAGGACCTCTTAGAGTGCTTTAGAAAAGATAAAAACAAATAAAATAAAATTACAATTACATTTAAATGCAGGATTAGACTATCAGTTTTAGATCACTTGAAATTTGTTACTAAAGGTTGAAAAGAGACAATGTGCCTCTGAACGCCCTGCAAGTAGCTGAAAGCTGCAGTAGCCTTGTCCATGCTGATCTTTGAATGCGCTATTTCACAAGACCCTCATTAAAAGCAGTCTGAATTCTAACAGAAAACATCTTCTTTTGCCCTGATTCCCCATAGCTGATACTCTTCATCTTACATTATTTCCATTTTCCTGTTTTTCTGCTGCATATTGTTTCCTCTGTGTGCACCGGTCATGGTGAAAGAATTATTTTTTGAGATAAAAAGGTAAAATTTGGATTTCTCAATAAATTCTATATTCAGGTTAATTGGAAAGGGTGAGGAGTGAAAACTAGATGTGATGAAAGCTCAATATGCTGGGACCAATGCTTAGCTGCGTATATGGATATTTAATTTAGATTTTGAGATTAATGTCATTTATAAACTCAGGAAAACAAAAACATAAGAATAGACAATATACAGTGATGGAAAATACTGGCTCTCCTTACAGTCACTAGTTAAATGTGTTTGAGACACTTAAATTAGATATCTATAGCACGTGTTTCCAAGTCTTTTGAAAAAAAAGCAGTGCAGCTGTGGGTCCTCAGAAAGGCATGTCAGTAGTTCATCATTCAGTTACCCTTTTTTGCAGTTATTTTTGGTAGCAGAGGTCTCATTACAAGATCATAATCCATGGGTTTATGAAACTACTTGTTAAAGGCAATGGGAATGTGACAAAGGTACCGTACTTTTTTGTTTTGTTTTGTTTTTACTACCAGACAAATCAGCTCCTCGACATATGCTGCTTTCTTCTCTAAGGGCCCCTTCAGATTAAAAATAAATTATGATCATCTTAATTTGATTGTAAGAAATCTGGTGAAACAGATTATATCCATTTTCTTTCTCATGCCTTAAAGTTCAGCAAGTCTGAGGGGAAATTTTCAGTGCTTTTTGATGAAGTACATGAAACACTTATGAAGGCTATTAAAACTCATGCACTGTTGGAATGCAAGGAGACATCTAGTCAAATCCCATGAGCAAGGGCCTGCACTGTCTATTGTATCGTTGATCATCTACATTATCCATATATAAATAGGGAAATGCTGATAAGAACTGGCAGTATTTGAAGAAAGAGTAAATGAAAACTGATCCAAACCCATAACCAACAAAAAATTAAACAGAGTAGAGTCTACCTGACTTGGGCCTCGTACCATCTGAGGTGTCTTAGGACTTTCTGTGTGACCTCTACTCTTCAAAAAGACACAAGTATTCTACAGGTTCTGTGGAGAATTTTCTAGACCCAGAGAAATATCTCAAGGTACCTCAAAAAGCAGCTGATTCTATTGCCATATACTTAGGCAATAGAATGGTGCTATTTCCTTATGGGGGTTTCATTTTTAGATATCTAATTTAAAATTTCTATTTAGGTATTTTCATGCTATCTTTAGTTCTGCTGCATAAACAGAGATGACTAGAACCATTTGAAGATCCTCTGGCTCTATATCATCTAGAGAAGGCTGACATGTGTGATGTGGTAGATGTATAGTCTTCTGGAGCTAGCTGGCAGAAATCAGATATGTTATCTTTGGCATTTTCAGATGACACTTAGAGGCCTATATTTCAACAATTGAAAAAGATTCCTCTATATCTGAAGAGTATGGCAGCAATCTAGGAAACTAAGTTCCATGCTCTGGGCACTGGATAGTGATTTATGTGCACTAAACTGAAAAAAAAAAAAAAAGTACTGCCAGTAGCAAAGATGTACTACCAGTAAGAGGGAAGTGTGTGGGAGGGACAGCCACACACAATTTTCGGAGCCCTGGGATGTGACCCTGCAATGTGGCTGAAAGGTCTTCCTTCAACAGCTTCTCCTCTCCTCAGCTGCACAATCTCGTTCCTACATCATAACCTCTGCTATGCCAGCAAAACCAGTTGTGGGCCTCTGAAGTAAATCAGAAAGGGAACAGATCCATTTCTGGTGGGTCATTTTTTACTGGGTCCAGGTTCCTGACTGTGCTCACCATGCAGCTGTACAAACAGTGGTGCCAGTGTGGGGAAGCAGAGGAGTGAGAGATTGACTTGTAGACTGCAGGAACCAAGACTAAGTAGGCTGAAGCAGACCTGCCAATGCTTGTGTAACCACAGCCTCCATGAGTCTCTGATCACATCCCTGTTCTGAATGTTTTCCTTTTGGAACTTTCCTTTTGCCTATTGACCTTCTGAGACAGATCAGTTGGCACCTATGTTTGCTTCCTGTATTTCTGCTTTTATTTATCCTCATGCTCAATGACTTAGCTGTACTGTCACTCTGGAAAAAAAAAAAATAAATCTTCATTGGAATTCCTCCAACAAGACCCAGTTGTTGGTTTTTACCATCTTTTCTTTCTTTCAGATGATTGGTGCTTAAGATAGCTGTTGCATGGGGAATGAACACTGTCCCCATTGTAAGATTCCATCACAGGGATGGAATCAACATGTCTTCCATGTAAATGGGCTCATTATGCCATCAGTTCATTTTCGTTATTTCCTTTGGCTTTAAAAGAGACTAATTGCCCATACAGTCATAGTCAACCTGTATGAAGATGCAAATTAATTTATTACTTGCTGCACTGAAGCTCTTGAAAACATATGCAGGACTATCAGAGCAGTAGTCAATGAGATTTAAACACATGCTTAAAAGAAATCCCTCACTTAATTCCTTTGTAAACAGGTCATTAGTGAAAAACACTAATACCTGCTCTATACTGAGCACTATTACATCAAAATTTTAATAGTTTCAGATCCACTCTTTGCTGGGTTAAAAGCACAGTGTATTGCTGGGCCCAGAGCATGGTGGTGAATGGTGTTGCACCTAGTAGGTGGCCAGCCACTGGTGGTATCCCACAGGGATCAGTGTTGTGACCAGTCCTGTTTAATGATGCGGGGTTTGAGTCCACCATCAGCAAATTTGCAGATGACACCAAGCTGCATGAGAGAGTTGATCTGTTTAAGGGTAGGAGAGCCCTTCAGAGGGACCTGGACAGGCTGGATTTATGGACCAAATCCAAGAATATGAATTTTAACAAGACCAAGTGTCAGGTCCTACACTTTAGTCACAATGACCCCCTCCAGTGCTATGGGCTGGGGACAGAGTGATTGGACAGTGTCCAGGCAGAAAAGGCCCAGGGGGTGCTGACTGACAGCAGCTGAACATGAGCCAGTGTGTGTCCAGGTGGCCAGGAAGGCAACGCCATCCCGGCCTGTATCAGGAATGGTGTGGCCAGCAGGAGCAGGGCGGTCATTCTTCCCCTGTACTGGCACTGGTGAGGCCACACCTCGAGTGCAGTGTCCAGTTCTGGCCCCTCACTTTGGGAAGGACGTTGAGATGCTGGAGCATGTTCAGAGAAGGACAACAAGGCTGGTGAAGGATCTGGAACACAAGTCCTGTGAGGAGTGGCTGGGGGAGCTGGGGTTGTTTATCCTGGAGAAGAGCAGGCTCAGGGGAGACCTTATTGCTCTCTGCAACCACCTGAAAGGAGGGTGTGACCAGGTGGGAGTCAGCCTCTTCTCTGGCAACCAGAGACAGGACAAGAGACACGGTTTTAAACTGGGCCAGGGGAGGTTTAGGCTGGACATCATGAAAAACGTTCTTCATAATGTGATTGGACATTGAAATGGCCTTCCCAGGAAGGTGATGGAGTTATCATCCCTAGACACATTTTAAAAAAGACTGGATGTGGCACTCAGTGCCATAATTTAGTTGATAAGGTGGTGTTAGGTCAGAATTTGGACTTAATATCAATATTCTTTTCCAACCTAGTAATTCAATGATTCTGTGATTCTGTGATCTTCTTTATAGAAAATGTGGTATCAAAACTTGCCTCAAAACATAGTAAACTATGCTAGATTTTGAGGAAAAAAAATCCTAGGCAAACATTTTCTATTTTTAAAGCAGGGGAATAAAAAGTTCCAACAAACTCTTTAACCAGACAAAGTTTTAAAAAACCCACTGTTTAAGAAAAGTTCATTAAGACTACACAATTCCTCTAAATTAATTCTTACTATTCATAAAATACTTCAGAGTTGTCTGTGTACACATCTTAAAAGTATTCAGTATGCAAGCTAATAGTCTGGTAATGTTTAAATAGAAAATGTATCTATGTACAACAATCTTCAAGCTTGACCCTGTATGAAACAAAAAAGTCAAAAGCTTATGAGAGAAGCCAGTCAGTGAAAAAGATAAATAATAACTTGGAAAAAAAAGAAATAAAATGCATAAATTGTATGGATATAAACCAACCCAAACTCAAATTCATCTTGTAGGATACTTATTATTAAAAAAAGGGCTAGGTTTAAGGATGCATATCCACTATTTTTAACACAGAGAAGTAAAAGATTATTTTCTTAAAAAAAAAACAAAAAAAAACAAAACAAAAAACAACTATATTATATTTGTAATTCTATACAACTTCACAGTATTAAGTAAAATTTTTAAAACTTAAAACATGCCATTTTTATTAATGGTCCATTTTAAAGCCACCAAATATTTTTATGTCAATTACTAAAACAAGGTTTAACGCTGTCAAAAAGCATTACTGCTAAAAACAGTCATCTTCTCAGTGTTTTCATCTGCAAAGCATTACAGTTTATAAAACAATTTTAACTTGGAATACGTAAGTCTCTGTACGAAGGCTTCCATATGTTAAAAATTTTATTTGTGTGTTTGATTTTAAATTGCTTTGAAAAAACAGACAGTTGAGGTTTATAGAATGGAATCTTTCTTTTAGGAAATAAATGTCTCAAAAGTACAGGGCACCAGCAGTAAAAACATTCTTACCACAAATCAGAAACACATTGAGAAGTGTTTGTCAAGTACACCTTCTGAAACCAGAATTTGTTTCTATTTGCCGGAAAATTGAAAAATCTGTTGTATCTTGGCATGCTTGTTTGGCCCAATCCCAGGCTGTTCATGCAGTAGTGGCATTATTGTGCAATAAGGCTTTCATGACTTATAAAGCTTTCAAGTTCCTCTTCCATTTAATTTCTAAAATGCAATGTATTTTGCCAATACTCTGCATAGAACCCAATGACACTGTTGTTTTAGGAAGTGGAAGGAAAAAGTGTGTATTACATGATATTTTATTTTTAATAAAATATGAGGTATTTTTAAGAAACAATGGCAATTAATCAGTGTCGCAGCTTCTGCATGGCATTTAGCCAGAAGCAAGCAAGCAGACACTTGAAGTTTAGAGATTGTTTTCGCAAGGCTAATTTAAGGTGAACTTAGATGGATTCAAGATTTATAAGCACTACAAAGTCTTGACTGGAGCAAAGTTCAACTAAGTAATCCACAGCTTACTCTGCAGATGAAGTGCTGCAGCCGAAACTTCCCTGTGATTTAGTCTACACTCAATGAAAATTTTCAAAACAGGCAGAAGGAGTGAGTTTCACTGTTTCACTTCAAAGGTCTCCTAATAACTGAGAGGATTAAACTCTTTTAACCAGTTAAGAAGGTTAGATGATTTTGAGTGAGTAGCTTTACATTCATCAATAATTCTAAGTTGAAAGTTTAAAGATATCACAAGCATGTATGTCATTTAACTCCTTCAGGGTTGCAGAGTAACAATGCACCTGTTTTGCAACCACATCCAAAATATATGATGGCTGTTTTAAAGTTGCTCTACAGAAGTGAAGTTATTAGTAAGAAGATTAATTAAATTGCTTTACTGAAACATTTAGTAAAATTAAGAACCTTTACACCATTTCTAAGAGACTTCCTTCTTTCCCAACTAAATAAATATATAATGCCTGTTTAAAATCATTTTAATGGGAGCTGTGCAGACTTTGATGTTAGTACCTTTTACTTCTAGCATGCTAACACCATATGTATATTTTATCAAATTAGAAATATGTTTCAAATGCTCAGTTCCAGTGACAAAGGTACTGCTGAAGTAAAAAAGCTTAGGATTGTCAAACTGAAATGAAAAAGGTACATGCAGGAAATGGCTATAAATTTCTTCTCTTTATAGGGGAAGATGGGAAATTATACATGATAATAGTAAAAGAACTATCCTTTATCATATCAAGTGATTCTTCTTAAGTTCTTTTTGCTCACGTTTACCATTATTAGTGCAGTCAGAGAACCAGGTTAATAAAGAATTACTTCTGCATTATATGATTGTACCTCAAGTCTTTGCGAAGCAGTCAGGATAACATATGTGCCGTGAATTCTGAAAGAATGGGTGGCAATTTATTGTGAGTTTTATACAGCCCCTTTTAGTATTAATTCACAGAACTACCCTAAAATAATTTTTTTAAAACTCTCAAAAGACAGAGAAGAAATGAAGAAGTGCAAAAAGGTCATATAGGATTACATACACTGGATCCAAACTCCCATTACTATTATTATTAACAATAAAAACAACCATCACATATGTAGTGCCTAGGAGTCATAATATTTTTTGAATAAAATATCAGAGAAAATTGGGAAAAGTAATTGCAATTTTGATTGATAGAAAGACCACCCATATCTTGTATTTACCCAGCAAGGTAAAACATGAATGGACTTAATTTCCCAAATTAAAAGTAGAAGAAGTGGTAAATTAGTGAAATATGTTATTGTGGATTTTAGAAATTACTGAAAACAGGAAATATTTTCTCTTGGAAAATGAAAACAGGAAACATTCTCTCTCTTTGACACAACCACATGCTGCTTCATAAACATCATCAGCCTTTTTTGTAACCTTACATACATGGAATATAGAAAAATACATTTGAAAAAAGCATCTCTTAGAAAGTCAAAATAGTAAAAAATATCTGATGGAATATCTCATCAGCTCTTATTTCCTAGCCATCAAAAAAGAATGGAAAGATATTGATTTTTTTTTGTTTGTTTTCTTTGTACATATGAGGTTTCAAAGCGCTGACAATCTTATTGATGTGTTTTAGTGAAAAGCTAATAGATATTTGACTCAGAACTATGATCACATAGTAATTAATATAAAAGTTAGGAAGATCATAATTTCAGTAGAAATTCCTCTGGTATTTTTTAAGTACTCAAAGTTACCCTTTGGCTTCTATACAAATTACATATCAGGAAGCTGAAAACAAGTTTTCATGTTCCTAATCAAAATAAATAGTTTTGCACTGTGACATGGCCCCAGAAACATGATCTGAGCTGCATATTTGTAAGAGCCTTGATCGCAATTGCATAAAACATGTTTCTAAGTATTTAAAATCTTTTTTGCAATTAGACTTTGGTAAGTCATGTTCTGTTTTATTTGTTCCCTTGCTTGCTCTATGAATCTTGCATTTTTAACTACTCCGTGTTCCTTCTTAAGCATTCTATGGTGTCTTTGTGGATTTTGTCTTTAATTTTTCATTGCTCTCTAGTTTTCCATAATTTACCAAAGCATTGTTGAAATAAATATGTTAAAGAGTGAGAGACACAACAGACTGCAGCTTAAGTATTATGGGTAGACAGTAGTCCTGGATGATTTCCACTGAACTGATAGAATTCAGTGTGATTAGGGAGATTTTTGCCTGGTCTGATGCTTTTCAGAAGTGTCAGTTTTTCATCTTGAAGTGTGCCTAGTATGCACTGAAGCTTAGAGTATATTCCTTGTGTTTGTCTTTTGGGGAATACATATCACCCTGAAGAAGTTACTAATATTTTAAATATTTTGATAATTAGAGATGTCTCATTCCAGAACCTTTAAAGAGAATTTGAGATTTCATTTTCCTAATGATGTGCATAAAAATAAACTGAGCTGTTAGATGGGTAAATGGCATCTTCAAGGGAAAAAAAAAAAAGAAAAAAAGAGAAAACTGGTAGGGTGAGAAAATCTGAAAACACTGACTTAATAAGCATTCCTTAAAGCATCATAAGTGCCAATGGATATGTTTGTTTAATTTCTTAATTATTTTCCACATGGCTACTTATGTGGTTTTCCGTTTAACTGGGGCAAGACCAGTAGCTAATTGAAAAACCAGCTTCAAAGGCAGATTGTTGGTCAATGCTGGAATATCTTTTCTGTGTAAGAGGCACAATGTGGTGTGGCTCCTTAAGAGTGCATTTCAATCACTCTTAGAGAGGGGAGCTTTAGGCTGGGTGAATGGGAGTCCCTCTGAGCAGCACTCATGCATTTTGCCCATCAGAAGAGTGGATAATGTGTTTTTGTGTCTGAGATTTCTTAGGCATTCTAAAATGCACCTACTTTTTCACCAGTAGGTGGTTCAGCCCGCTTGGTCATGCAGCTGTTCCATTAACCAATACCTGGCCATGCCACACAGCCACTGGAGTTTTTGTTTTATGACACATTCCTGCTCGGCGGCACGCAAGACAGCTGATGGGAACTGGCACTGCTGGGCACTTTGTGAGATCTGCTCAGAACCTTCCAGAACTGAGCCCTAAACAATGACCGGGATTTAAAACAGCATGTCAAATTTCACAGACTTTTTCACAATCAAGTAGGGTGAAAAGTCGTGATATAGCCCATGACCCTAGCAAAGCTGTCTGTATGTATGAAAAACAAAATATAATTAAAGAAATGTACTTTAAAAATTGATCTAATGACTGCAGAAAACATTGACAAGGCTTTAATACTAATTCTTTTGCAAAAGTGATTCTAGAAAACATAGAGGGCTAAGAAGAAAATGTATACAATAATTTATCTATGGTGTGTTAATCTGGAATAAGGAAGTTTGTTATCTTTTTAGTACAAGTGAAAGAGACAATCTTAATTTTTGGGAAATGAATTTTTAATCCTTTCACAAGGAACTGAGATAGTACACCATATCTATTCAATGATAATGTCAATGCTCTAAGTAATGTTCTTTCCATTAGAATTTTTTTTTTATATTTAGAATTAACAAGTAGGCAAATAATCAAATACAAGCATAGAGTATGCACATTTCTCTTTTATTAAAGTTGCATTTGAATTTTTTTCTGATTAAACAGTAGACAGATTATTTTTTCAGGATATTAAGATTTATTTTTATTTTATTTTAGACAATTTCTGACAATTTGCGGTTCTTATGTAGGCAAAAGTCTCAGTCAAGCCAATAAGTATGCTCTAAAGAATGATGTTACCAGGGCTCTGAATATAACTGTATAATTTTATCCCCTTAAACTACCTCAGACCTTCAAAGGGATGCATAGTGCTCTATTATAATGGTTTCATCTGGAGCAATCTGCCTTTGCATATGATACAGTTGTTGACTGGGAACAAATATGAACTGAGGCATGGGGCAATTTGGCCCAATATGTTTAATGACAGTACTGTCATGACCAGCCACACATGTACTCATTTCAAGTTGCTGTCTGAACTGCTGGAGTATTTTGAGCTTTTAAGATCTTTTCCAAATTTAATACCAGATATTAGTCCTAGTGAAATGGATACAGAATGAAAAAAAAGTATCAACTTACCACTTTTTAAAACTCAATCTCAAGTCTTTTTATAATGTTCATCAACATTTTTCATGATGAACCATAAAAAAGCCTGAAGAAAATATTTAATAAGGGGCTCTCCCTACACAAAATAGAATTACTGAGAACTACACAATACATTTGAAAACCTTAGAATTGTTTTAAATGTTTTTCTCTCCAGCTTTTATCTCTTTCAACTGTCTCAAACACTGTGACTGCATTACATCTAGTGAGACTGGAGGGTTTGCTGATGCTTGGGAGAGATCCGTATTTCATACCTGTCCATCTCTGCAAATAATCCACAAAAATTTAAACCAGAAAGAAAACCAGCTGCTGCCATTCAGCAAGAAGTCTATTACGAATCCCTAGGTGGCATGGAAAGCATTTAGACTCATTTCATTCACATGTCAGGTAAAGACTTTCATTTAGAAGTGAGATGAATGCTGAATAATGGACCTTTTGAATAATGTAATTAAGAATTCATTAAAGCAGCCCTTAAAATAAAATCTCAAGAATTCAATGCATGTATATTTTCCCCCTCTAATGTACTAGAGAATCAAATGAATGAATGGAACATAATATAATACTGATATTTACAAAATTTTCACATTTAAATTAGATGAATTCTCAATATAATACAATACACATTTTTAATGGGTTCTGAGTAGGAACAATTAGGACTCTTGAAAGAAATTGGTGTCCTTGTTAGGAGGAAAATTAGCGTGTCCAGGCTGTTGCTAATCTCTCAAAGTCTGCCTTTTGCAATACATGTTTACTTGAAAAATCTTGATGCCACTGAACTCTATGGAAACTCTCACACCAAGAGTTTTGTTCCCTTCAATGTGTATACAACTATTTTGAGCAAGCAAGAATAAAAATTTTGGTATGGATTTGTGCACCATCTTTCCGATTTGCAGCAAATCAGATCTCCTCTATGAAATGCCTTTCAAGATGTTCTCTACATTCCACCCAATGGAAGATTTGTGTCAACTGCACACCAAACAGGAAAATGTAACATATGCTCACAAGCTGATATTCAAAAAGACACTGAGTTGTACACCCAGCATCCACTTAGGGTGGGACATTACTGAGAAAATAAAGATAATCTGTATGTTTTGGAAGTGTATTTCCAATTTTTGACAGTGGGAAATCTGGGATGAGAATTGTAGAGGGCAGGACCATCCTTAACAAAAAAGACTCTCCCCTGCATCACCCTCTGTCCATGGGTAGGACAACATCCAACAGCAGCCACATCAGAATTTTGAAGAGAATCCTTGGATTTTTATTTTATTTTTTTTTTTAAATTTAATTTTCTATTTGAATGTGAAGGTGAACTTGGTCTATCAGAAGGTAAGAATATGGTTCAATTTGCACACATGGATATGTGCAGAGAGACAGGGATGATTTCATGTGCCTCAACCTCTGGCACACAAGGATAAGAATGTCAAGGAAGAGCTACATTTTTAAGGACTAAATGATAACAGAGGACCTTGAATATGCATAAATGACTAAAATCAGGGTGGAAGTTAAATGTCTGACTAAAAAGCTAAACAAACAAGATATTAATGTCATTGTTGAAAGGTTTAAACTTCATTCCTACGTTTTAAACAAGCCAGGGTTACCTAAGATGAATTTCATTTAGATTTGTCTTCAGACAAGAGAAAAGAATAGTGATTAATTAATTGAAGAAGTTTTTATGTTGACACAACAGTAGTACCTCAAGATAAAATGCAGAATGATACCTGCCTTGTCTACATTTAGACTTAGTAATTCAAATGTTTCTCCCAGTACTCAAACCACTTCCTGTTTTTTCAAAAAAACCCCATAGTTTATAAAAAGCAGTACTAGATAGGACTAGAAGGACTTTTTGTTGCTATGGATACTTTAGCATTAGAAGCATTAGAAGTCCTTAACAATTGAGAGAATATTGACCTGCATTTTAAGGAGTGAAGTATTAAGGCCAGAAAAATGTTGTCACCTTTTTTTCAGGACCTGTTTTGGAAATCTATCTCTACTGTACCACAATAAGAATATAATCACAATTCTACAGACTTCAGCTGACGGAGGTGGTGACATCTTAACTCATTTTTCTCTTTAAAGTAATTTATTCAGAAATGTGGAAGTCAAGTCCATCCTGTTACCTGTCCTTGTGGTGATGCTGAATGAAAAACCTGCCACTTTCAGCAACCCCGGACTATATTGTCCATCAAGTTTCTCAGACATGAGAAATCTTCATATAGGCAATACATAGATTACATAAGCAGCAGAAATGGAAAAAGAGAATGGAACAGCTCTCAATAGTTCAGATGCTTATTTTTAAAGAACGAAACTTTGCAAAGAGAGATTTTATCAAACTTGTTGTTGGAAAAAGACCCTGAGTTATTCAAAGTGCACAAATCTTTCCCTTGGCCTTCAGAAAAAGTAAAACCAACAAATAAAACCAAAACATAAAACCATCATAAGCTGGCATTATTACAGACTGCTGTTACCCTATGTATTCATATGTGGGAATATTTTCAAAATATTTGCTCAGTTGTTTACAAGGAAGATGATTTTCACTCTCACAGAATGCAGATCAGTGGAAGTCCTAAGCTGATGTATTAATGTGTGAAATCTCCTGAACCTTACTTTCCTTCATACATTTTAGGTTTCTGGCATGTACCAGTTGAGTGTTAAGCATCGATACTCAAAATGTAACATAACCAATTTTATCCAGTTTGTAAGAGTCTAGGAGTTCTTATGGAAGTGACAATTACAGCTCAGAGGATATGTGGAAATTTCCAGCAATCAATTTAAAATACTTTCAACCTGGTATCTTTCAATTATGAATACATATTTAGTTTTTCTGCCTACACAACCAGTCAATGAACTTCTCTTTGGCTCTGCTGCTTTCTGGGCTGGACATGCTACTACACTGCAATGGTAAGATCATTATGTTTCATAAAGCATCTTACAAAGTTGTTCTGAGAGAAGATACTACAGAGGCAGAAAGTGTTCCCATTGTGACATCACTTTTGGTGGGCAGAACAATTGTGCACTGAGAAATTTAAGGGGAGGAGCAGAAGTGTCAGAAGGAAGGTAGACACCTGTCAACAATACAACCATTTCCAAATTGCTCTTGTAAGCAAGACAAAGCAGGTAATTTCTCTAAGTCATTCATCTCACAGAGAAGTCTCTGTCATTGCTTTGTAAGAAGGTTAATACACTGCTACATGCAAACCCATGGAGCCTTCAGCTCAGACCACATGGGCCTAATGGATGATTCTGCCCTGAAGGGGAGAGTCCATCGTTTCATTAGGAGCTTAGGAAAAAGGCTGTATTTGATGATAGTCCCCCAATGTCACTTGTACTTAATCAATTGCCATATGTGCCAATCAGGCTAGGTAGAGCTACAGGCAACTCTTTTTATTTGTGTCTGAGAGACTGGGAATATCCTATGCAGCTGGGAAGTCAAGCAGACCAAAGGATTTTCCAGAAGCCAGCAGTCAAGGAGGCAATTTATTGAGGGAGAAACCCCAGAGCAAGAAATTAAA
>VWZN01022095.1:193132-209771 GCA_013396955.1 Regulus satrapa | reverse complement strand
AAAAAAAAAAAAAAGGTCCTGATATGTTTTACATTACAGAATTTCTCTTGGTATGGGTATCAGTTTCTGAATATTTCAGTAATATGCCATCTCATCTCTCATCTACATATCCATTGAGAAGTTTTCAGCAGAAATTACTCTTTGTTCTGCAGCACAGAATTAAGCTGACTTAAAACTCACTGCTATACTTGGGACCTGAAAACCGAACACACTTTGTGATGATTTTAGAATGGTTTAGTCTTTACTTTTGTCAAACTAAACTTCAGGATTATCATATGAAACTTTTTCAAACATCCAAATTAATCACATATGACAATCAGTCTTTTATTCTACCCAATAGGAATAATATGTTTTGTGTATTTGTGGGGGTAAAGAGAGTTATTTAGTAATGGAATTCAACTATTTTTGACAATGCTTTGAATTACATATAATCTTGTCCTGGGGAACCACTAAAAATAAGATGTCATACTGTCTTCACCAGAGGCCTTCTTCTGCCTTCTCCTTGTGTGTGTATGTCTGAGTATGTAGCTGTGTTTGCATACATATATATCTATCTAATTAAATGAATCAATTCTTGCCTTTTTACTCATTTAAGGAATAAGGAGGATATAATACATTTGATATTGTCTTGATATGTTCAGCACAAGTTGGAGCTAAGTGCTCACACCAAGAACACGAACCATTTGTGTCAGTGGTTGTATCAATCCACTGTCAGTTGATTTAAGATAAACACTGCTTGCATTTTAAATTAATTTTGCTTTAGAAATATAAATGAAAATTCTGAACATAAAATTGACAGGGCTCTACACAGACACCTTTTCTTCATACACTGAGGACTGAACCTTTACTTTTAGGTTTAAGGTGAATTTTGATTTTCTAGATGCCAAGAGTTCACCAAGGCCATTCTATCTTTCCCTTCCTCTGCTGGACAGGGCAGAGTTGACTTATGAACAGAGAGAGACCCCTTAGTGTTTACCACCACAGGTAAAAATCAAAAAGAAAGACTTGGGGAAGTTACTTGAGATTTTAGTAGTCAAAATTAGAGTAGGATAATAAGAAATAAAAAAGAAATCTTAAACTCTTCTCCCCCACCCCTTCCTCCTTCCCAGGCCTAACTTTAGCACTGTTTCTCTGCCTCCTCCTACCCAGGAGTACAGAGAGATGGGGAATTGGGGTTGAAATTAGTTTATCTTCCTATTTCTGCTATCCCTGCCTCCTCAGCAGAGGACTTCATTCTTTGTCCCAGTGTGGAGTCCCTTTTTTCCCATGAGGTGTAGCTCTCCAGTAAACAGCTGCTCCAGCATGTGTCTCCTATGGCATCACAAGTCCTCATAGCAAACCTGCTCCAGTGTGTGCTTCTCTCTCCACGGGGCCATGTGTCCACAGGGCCATGTGTCCTTACAGGAGCCTTCTCTAGTATGAGCTTCCCATGGGCTGCAGGTGAATATCTCCTCCAGCACCTCTTCTTTCTTGCTCTTCACCATCCTTGGAGGCTGCAGGGTTGTTCCTCTCACATATTCTCTCTCTCTTCTTTGGCTATGGATGTTCCTGTGCAATATTTTTTTTCCCCTTTATTAAATACATGATCCCAGAGGTGCTACCACTGTCACCAACTGGCTCACCAATTGGCCAGCAGTGGGTCTGCCTTAGAGCCAGCAGGGGGGAAACCCTTTAGCAGCTTCTCACAGAAGCCACCCCTATCACCTCCTCTGCCACCAAAACCTTACACAAAGAAAATACAAATAAAAATAATACTCAATAGTCCAGTTATTAAACAAAAGCTAAAATAATGCTGGGAACAATTTCACGGGTTTTCAAAAATTATTTTAATTCCCTAGTAACAAAGATTGTTTACAATTCCAGTCTGTTATGAGATAGGAGACTGTCTGGCCTGGAGAAATCACACCTTGAACACCTCTGAAAAGAGGCCAAGGATTGAGTATATTAGTATATTATATAATATGGAATTAGTTACCTCATATATGCCACATTCTAGAGAATAATAAGTGTATTGTTTGACTGGCAGTTAGATTTCAGGTTTTTCTTTATTTATATATATAGTATGATGCACCAAAGCAAAGAAACCTATACCCATCTTTAAATTGTTTTTACTCTGCAGAAAAAAAGGCTGTTTAAACCTTTCAACAACTATAAATCACTGAAAATTGTGACTCATGAAGTGCTAATCTCTATTTCATTTGCATAAGTAGTGATATTTTGAAATATTAAAACCAACATATCATTTCAATATGACTTCTCTTTAACTCATGTTAATAGTCCCATCATGGGAACGAACTATTCCAATGTTAATTGTCTTTGTAAATGCTACCAGTTCATGGTGACATATAATAATGAATCACAATAGAGATTGTGGAACTTTTTCTGGATAATTAGAACTTCCCTAAAATCATCTCAGCTACATTTAAGGCCACTATGCTCTCTTTCAGACAATATAGTTTTAGTATAGAGAGTGTGGTCTATTATAAAAAGATCCCTAAAGAACAAATGAAGAAATACTTAAATATATGCTGTAGTTCATATGATGAGTACTGCTAAGGAAACAAAATGATTATCCTTAGATAAGGGGCTGAAAACCCTAACAATCTTATGAATCATTGTTTTCTCCTGATTTTTTCCCTGTAACCTCATTTTCTACCTCTTCTTTATTTCTCAGTTGTTGAAAGGAAAATACAAAAGAAATGTTCATATAGATAACCAGTAGGATGCCAGAAAGGGCCTTTTTCAGTGAGAAATGATGTGTTGCCCTCTGGATAATCAATTGTCTCTGCAACACTTTAGGATTTTTCATGCACCGAGATGCAAACTGAGCAATTTCTTCTTTTTTTTTCCCCCTATATAGTTTGTTAATACTGGAAAAGCAATTGGACAGTGGGGCCTCCTCATTCTTGGCACTATTTCAAAAGCAACTTGAAATGCCCTGACAGCAGTTCTTCTCACAAAGTAACGTGAAGGTTGTGACACGGACCAACAAAAGGCTGACACACTGTCGTTATCTCACCCTGTTGTGCTTAGGTAATGGCAGAGCCTCAGATCTGTGTGTGATGTTAGCACTATATGTTCTTCAATAACAAGGTGCCAGAAGATGAATTGAATGTAGAACATCGTCTTTAACTTTGAATTTCTAAGTTTAGACTAGATCTTTCTGTAATATTAAAGACTGACTCTACGTTTATTATATTAACCCACTGATAATAAACAGATCAGTTCCTCAGAGATGGCCAGTATTTTTTAGCATAATATTTTTAAAAATGAGTATGTTCTGCAAAAATGCAGCAATAAAGTTTCTGAACTATTCTTTCACAGAGTTATTCCAATATATTAAAAATTCTGGCCATAATATGACATCCACAAATTTCCCACCTGTCCAGCAGTGTTCAAAACTGGGTTTTTTTCTAAATATATTTCTAGTTTTAACTAAACCAAACCCAACAATAAATTGTTTCCCTTATAAATTTAATGGGACAGTTTGCCCAGATCTGAGATTCTGGGACTGAGTTCCATCAAAGTCATGGTAAAATAATAAAAAATATTAGAAGGAGTACAGCAGGAGCAATATCCTCATATTTTTATAAAACTGGTTAATATCAATCACTGTGTAAACCACTCTTGCCTGTTAATGCTTAGCAGTTTCCAGTGTCTGTAAAAAGGGAACTCACATGACTCTCTGTTAAGCCAAAAAAAAAAAAAAAGGCTCCTCAAAGATAGAAAATTCAGTATTTTTACTGAATTTACTCTCCTTTTACTTTAAATTGAAGTATTAACTGTGCTTCTCTTCTTGCATTCACTGTGTCAGTGTGTTATGGTTTGCAGTTTCTTTCCAAAATCTCTGGGTTTTTTAAATGTAATTAAGTATGATCAAGAAATGCAGTTTTGCAAGATTTTAGCTGACCTGGTTGCTATTAAGACTAGCATCATATGTAGACTTAAATTTTCTGGATCACATCATGATAGCTAAACATAGAACACCAGCACATTGTTTTTCTGAACGCAGAAGGATGTCGTTCATTTCATTGCCTGGTCTTAGGTGATTTAATAGTCATTTGAGGTCCTGTGTCCAGGAAGAAAATGCTCAGATCTTTCAGAAGCACTTTCTTGGAACCTTTCTTTATTCTTGTGCTAACATTACATTATGTGGACGAGGTATAACCTTTAATTCCTGGAGTAGGTACTCATTGTTCAGAAAATTTGCAGGCAGAACAAGTAAAATTTGCTTTGTGAACTCTCTGTGGGAACCAAATGACAAGCTCTGTCTTCTCCACAAGAGGAAATATCCGGCATGGTATTATCCAGTTCCTGAGACAACATTTTTCACCCTTTTTTTTGATCTCTTTACCCCTTCGTCAGAAGTCTTGCCCAATCCATAGCAAGCATCTTTCATCTTTGACTCTTGATCCTAAAGCAATTGAGAATAAATGCTGTTTAAAAGCATATCACAGAGTATCCTGGAGGATTCGGTCCTTTAAGACAGGGTCATTCTGGGGGAGATGAGGGAATTTTCCATTTCTCTGTGAATGAAGAAGTTAGGTTGGAATTTAACAAATATTGGCATCTGCATCTCTGCACATCTTCCTTTAAAGTCAATTGAGAAAAACTGGCACTTCTGGGGTGCAATTAATGTCAGCCTTAGGTAGAGGTCTAAGTAGGTGAAATGAATTCTCCCCTTTCATTTTTCCCTGGGACAAGTTCAGATTAATTCAGATCCCTGAAGTCAGGTGGATAATTTCCATCCTTAAAGTTATGTAGTGCTAAAATCACCAGCATTAAGTAGGGACTTCTGAAGTAACCAGAGATGCAGTTTGACAAGAATTTTTTTTTTTCATGTAAGTAAACTTGAAGAGACATAAATTGCACCCTTTCACAGTACCAGTATTCAAAAATATTTCCTCACATACCTTGGCCTCCTCAGATAACTGAGACAGAATCAGACATGAATGTGGAGGCTAAAAGGGGTATGAAGCTTTGCACAGAGATATGAAGAAAATGATGTTTTGGGAAAAAGAAAAAATCAAAAAAGAAGAAATGAGGTATCTCTCATATTCATTGTTGCTTATAATGATCTCTGCTGAAGCACAGAGCCTTGATTGTTTGTTTTAGAAATACCCTCTGGTTCATGCATAAGAAAATATATTAAATATTCTAAAATTTATTTCTTTTTTTCTCTGTGTAGCAGAGAGTCAGGGGTCACGTTCTCAGCTGGCATAATCCCCACAGGATATATTCCCATTCATTATTGAGATAGGCTAGATCCTGGGCTCAAATAGGCTGGCATAGTTCTGTTGAAGACAGAGAGAATGTGTTGGGTATTTAGTAGATAAAAACCTGGTCCTTGAGATCAGTAATTTTGACTAAACTCAGTGCTTCAGGTCAAATTTTGTTCAGTACTTAGCAATATCTGGTATTTTCTTTATGAGTCCACCTTATCAGCATTCCGTGTATCCAAAAAGAAAAATCCCTGCTGTAGTGTTACAACAATGTCTGTTTTCATTCTTTACCAAAAAAGATTTATATATTTGTCTGCTTGAGGATGATGTTCTGCCATCCAAATCACCTACTCTGTTGTTTAGCATCTGTAGCAGAGTCCCTGGCACAATTTTTTTGCAATCTTTTTTTTAACACTTAAATGCACTATTGTGAGCAGATCACCTCAGTGGAATAATGCACTGGTGCAGAGGAGCACTAAATCAAATGATAAATTGAGTGTAACATCAATTATGTTAGCTATGCACAGAAATATATACATTTGATGGTCATTATGACACATGAATGTTCAAGACGAAAACTGAAAAATACATTTCAAGTTCTGCATATATGAAAAACTGACAATGGTCTGTAATTTTTGTCTAGCATAAAATTCTATAAATCTGCTGGTGTTTTCAGCATTGAAAGCTTGATTCTAAATGGAAAGGTCATTACCATTATTAAGTTTTATAAGAAAATCAGTACGTATACTAGTATCTATTTAATAACTGAGACATCATGAATGTCAGACTTAACACACTTTGCTGGGTGCTAATAACTCTTTAAGTGTACCCTTGACTCGAGTCGGAGGCAGTATTGGAATTTTTATGTTATCTGAACTGCCTGGTAGCATTTAAAATTACTTCCATAATAGCCAGGTAAAAATATAGTGACTTCACACAACTTTACCTAATTTTGCTCCTGTTTCAAAGGTTAAGCTAAACTCCTTTCTCTGTGAAAGAACTGGATGTGCAGGCAGGTGAGTCACAATGGACCTGCCCTACTTAACCATTCTCTTGTTTTTATTGGAGCATACTATGCTTCCTGAGAAAATGATGTATCAGTAATGACAACAAAATGAAGTATTTTCTACCCAAAATAAGTGCATGGCAAAAAATTTATCAGTGTTTAAATTGCTCTTTGAAATGCATTGGTGGAATGGTGCTATCTGAATATAAAATACATATTTATTCAACATTTTTAAAAACTTTTGTAAATCCTGCATTATACTATCTTTAATCCAAGTCCAGTGGAAAGTTAATAAAGCTTGTTTCTTTTTCTATTATATATTTAAATTAAAAATTGGAAGATGCAATTCCTATTAATGAGTTTTGTAGGGGTCTTTTAGTATTATGTCCCTAGGCGAGTTTCTTACTTCATATGAAGTCCTCATAAGAGGTGCTTGTGCACTTGATTAATTCATAAATGGCATTGAGGGCTGCATATTTGCACAATTCTTGTTAAATCATAGAAGTCTGCCATTTCTCTGTCCAATGTATTGCCAGCTGTGGTGCCCATATTATGCATCTAACCACACAGATGTACAAGTCCTGTTATTTTCCAGGTATTCTCATCTATGAAACATTCACCTCACATAGAAAAGGTCAAAGTCCCTTGGCAACATTTATATCAGTTTTGGAACAAAATAGAAGAACAAAAATATTCAGATTGCTGAAAAATAAGATCAACAAAAACAAATGAATAGCCAAAACTATTCTATTTCATATCCCTGAATAGAGCTTCTAGCATCTAATTCAGTACTAATCTACATAAGAGATGGCAATAAAAATGTATTGATATCTTTAGGTATTTACTCAGACTTTGGGGGGAAACAAAGGCCAGTCACAAATGCCTGTGCAGGCAACAATACTCTATCCTGACTGATAAAATGTAAGTCTACAAGAATGACAAGCAAATACAAATCCAGACAATTTTTCCACCTAATTCTTGTAGACTAAGAACAAAGTTTTGGTTTGGTTTGGTTTGGTTTTTTTTAAGTGAAGCTAAGAGCTCTGACCACTTGCCAACATGAGCTGAGAACTCACCAATGTTTGAGGGCTGTAGTCAACAAACTGGTTTGCCAGATTATTCACAGAATGGAGAGGAAATAGGCAAAACCACTGCTATAGCACACTCTTCCTAAAAGCCACATTATTCTTTGCTACATATTGCAATATAAAACTCGACCTTATTTATTTCTATGCAAAAAAAAAAAAAAAAAAAAAAGGAAAATTTTTAAAAAAAGTTTTTGTCAAACATACCATTAATTTGAAAGACTCAACTTCTTCCATGTTGTTACTGTGGAAACTGTAGCAGGAGGTGTGTTGTACTGCATGCTTACAAAGGCAAAAGGTACATGGGTAGTCTTCTTGTTCAAGGCAGTAGACCTTCAATTTTCTTTGCATTCAGAAGCAAAATAAATTATCTCACTCTTTAATCTTGTGCCTGAAGACCTTTCACTCAGAGATAGGTGCTTCAAGTTCTCACTTATCATCTGCAAAATACATTCACTTTATGTAGATATTTTCTTTTTAAAAATTGTATAAATCAATTTTAGGCCACAAAGAGAAAATTAATTTGCTCAATTGATTATTTGTTTCTAATCTCTGGCAGGGAGGGTTTGTCATTCACTTCAGACAGGGAATTCAAGGAAAGGGGGCGGCCCTCTGGTAGTATTTAAATGAAACACAGACGTCATCATAGCACATACTTCGGGCATTACCTACCAAGGGGTCAGACCTCCTTAAAAGTATACGTCCAGATTTTGCCATTTCTCTCTCTTCTTTTGTGGTTAAAGTGTTTCATTTTTTTAGTTGGCTTTATTCTGGGCTCAGTTTCTTTTCATGGTCTAAATAAGTAAAGGATAATTTCACAAAAAGAGGTTTCTCTCCAGTTTTCAGCCACTTATCAAACAGCTGGATGCTCCATGTAGTCAGCTTGGTTGTAAACTGTGTTAAAAACTGAAAAATTCCTGGCATTGACATCACTAAAATAAAAAAGCTGCCTTAAATTTTTGAAGATCTAAAAAATGACCAACATCAGTCAAAGAGAAAAATAAAACATAGAGAAACCCAGACTGATATATCAAGTTAAAATAGATCCAATTCCTCATGTCAGAAAATGTAAAATCCAACCAAATTCAGAGGCCATATTTGGATTACTCTTAAGGATAAGCCTAACTCTGGGGTCATGAACAGCTGTTTTAGCTCGGGTGAGACCATAAAATTCCTTAAAGACCCAGGTGTGAATAAAGTACTTTGCCAAATTAGAGCCATTGTGCAAGAAGAATACAGTATCACTGTATAAAAACCACGCTTCCCAGGAAGGAACTTTTTTGTGTGAACAAGAAGTGCTGCTATTAAAGCTGTGTACAATCAGTCTAAGAAGTGTTCAGTGTTCTTTGTTTCACCCCACTAGGGTGCTGTCTTTTCCCATATTATTATTATGGCATGCTCTCTGATAATAGAAGGCTAATAGTTCTCCTTCCTTAAATTGTAGCCTGCGCACCATTACTGATACTTGCAGTACAGTGCAAAGTCTATTTGCACACTACACATCCTATAGTGTTGGGGTTTTTCTTTGAAAATCAGAAAACATCAGAAAAAGGCTTCATGTCCACTGTCTCAGATGTACTGAGACAAGTTCAGCCCCTGAAACATGCATAACAAAATCTCTCTGGGATCGATAGGCGATGCTTCTGCCTATATCAGTAATGAGGTACTAAATCCAGTCTATAGCATAAATAGGACGAAGGATGCTGCAAAAAGGGACACAATCCCTATTGCATCTGCTCTGTGCCACCTAAATATCATAAAGACTACTCCTTTGCATAGGAGGAGTAGTACACAATGAGATGTATCTGGCACTACGCTGTGAGTTTTACATCCCCATCAGAAAACAGATTTCAAAGGGGAACATAGGCAAAGCTGCTGTTCCACTGACTTGCCATTTCACTTCTTTACTCCAGTTCCTTAGAGCAACTGTAACACAATTTAGTTTTAAGGAAATGTGTAGAAAGTGATATTATGGTCTAAAGGGAGCTTACAGTTTGTTGTACACACGGTACTCTGTGACTGCAGAATGCTCCAGTTATACATGTCCAAGCAGTGCAGCAGGGACACTTGCTTTGGTTCTTCTGCTAATACCATCTGACACAGTGCCCTGGGGGGACCTGCTGGGAGGCTATGTATTGCTGAACTCTTAAATGGTCAAGCTTCAGTTTTACATGTCACCATACGGATGGAAGATTAAGCAAAATGTAACAAGGCTAGTGCTTAGAAAAATAAAAAGGAGCTGACATGCTGCTCAACTGCTTTCACAGAGATCCAAGAGAGAAATGAGCACATATTAGAAACTTCTAGGGCAAAAGCAAAACTATGCTCTTTACATTGACAGAATCAGGCCACAACCCTGCCCCAAATTTCCATCAAAACAGATAAGTGTGGGAATGTACACTTAATGATTATTCACATTACAGTATTAACCTGATGTGAACACCAAACAATCAAATCTGACAGTCCAGAAGTTTTTAGACCAGTTGTCCAGGTGCTATCATTTGGGATCAATACACAAAGAGCCATAATTCAACTACTATGAGTTTTCTTTCTTTAGAGCTTTGAATTTACTATATTATCTTATTGCAGCTGTAGCAAAAGAAGAAAAAGTATGACTCATCTTAAATTTCAGTGGTCGTCCAGCCTATATTCCAGATTAATTAAACTCAGACCTGCTTACTGAATGTCATAACAATCCTGAAATGTCCTAGGAAAAAAAGTCACATCATAACTCCTCTGTTTAGTTACGCTGACATAGGTAAACTGTTCTGGCACCCATGCTTAGGGTGCATCTAGGTTACTGAGTTAGTGTGCCATGGAAAGTTTTCCTGGTTCCAATTTGCACTGTGCTTGGACACTTGCAGCATGTACTAGAGACACTGCTGGCAGGCTCTGAGCAGTTACTTCTTGTTGAAGCTGCAGCTGAAGACGTGCCCAGGGCAGCCCTCTAACATGTCCATTGCAAAGGGGTCACAAGTACCTCCAGCTTTCATCTTTCTGCCCATGAACAGTGGTGCCTGGGACAGGCACAAGCCTTGAATGTCTTTGCTGTAAAGGTATTTTTCAGGCATGGGGTCCCAGAGCCAGAACACATTATGCTAAATCAAAACCTAGGCTTTTCCCCTTTGCACTATATCATATGACAACATAAAGTCCATCAAGCCAGTTCAGGTTTCTCAGAACTTCAGTTTGCTCTGTTGGCAGTGTGGTTGAATATAAGAATGAAATTACAATTGCCATGGCTGCTGTTGTGTTGCCTCTATCTGCAGCTTGCTAGAGCTTCCTTTTGGAAGGTGCGAGTGAGGGGCATCACATTTCACATCCAGTTGCCTTTCTCTTAATTTGCGAATCTATAAAAACTTGCTGGTAGCCAGAAGTGGGTCTATCTTTGCCTATTCTCACTGGTTACCTGCTGATCATTAAGAGACAGGAATTTAGTCTCAAACTCTTCCAATAATTTTGAGCAAGACAATATAGCTATATTAACATTAACAAGCATTGTGGAGCAAAAGGACCATGTCCAGAGTAAAACATTTGGTTTTGAGGAAAGAAATTCTTCACTATCCATACTGATGTATTTTCTACTTAGATTAGCCCTTGTTTGGTGACTCAGACCATAGACTGACTGCATTTCTGTGACTGAAGAACATTAGGAGTGTGTCAGAATTTTGCTCTGTGAAAATTTTACTAACATTTTTGCTGACACTACTCTTGATTAAGATGAAAATTGGGATAGGCAGCCTATAAATGCACAAAAATTCACCCCTTCATCCAGAGCTCTGAGCACCACAGGAATCAACGAAAAAGGATGACCAACTCTTAGTCTAGTTAGGAGATTATGAATTATGATATAGAGACTCTCATGAAAATGGTGCAAATAAATGAAATAGTAATCTCAAAATCTTTCTCCTCTCAGACAAAATCCCCAGTTATCTAAGATAATTTGTTTTGACAACACTAAAAACTGGAAAAAAAAACCAACCTGAGGAAGTGAATGTTAAGCCAAATATTTAAATAACTGCATTGCAGCTTCCCACACATATTTTCATCTCCTGTCAATTACTGTCTGTTTTGCCCATCTATTGGCATCTCTTGGTTAACGGGACTGGGCTACAGAAAATTTAATACAACATGAGTGATATTCCATTCCAAAATGCACGGTTTTTTCCACTTGTAGTGGAGATAGGCCTGTCCATTTGTCTATTTGTCTCAGAGTATAACCTCTCAGTCTCTTACAGAGGAAAATTAATTAGATAAATTTGAATTTTTTCAAAGAGATAATTTAATTCTGAAGATGAAGCAAGAGTGAAAAAAATACGGCAAGAAAATTCTTGGCTTTCCTAAAGTCAATGGAGCTTTCAGAGGAGTCAGGACTTCATTCTGTATGTTTTGTTTTTCTTCAAATGTCAGATACCTGCATACAACATAAACACGTTGTGGTCAGAGAAGTGTACAGTGAATAGCTGAAACAGTTAAAAAAATCAATAAGTGTAGGGAAAGTAGATGAAAACATAAACCAGACTGAGATATTTTTTCCAGACCAAGATTTTTAAGTCTTCTGTATTTTGTCATTTGTTAAACCACAAATAGCTATAAACAGAGCTGCAGTTCAGAGAGTCTTTGTTTCTAACATAAACAAGGTATGGGGCATAGCTCTGTATGTCAGCCAAACATGACTATAAGTTACAAAAATGATATATATGTATAAAAGAAGTGTCAGACCATAATTGAAAAATTATATTTTGACATGAATAAATGTAAGGAACACACTTAACTCCAAAAAGGCAGTAAGTATTTAACAGAAAATAACCCAGATTATATTAATGCATGCATTGTACTGTGTCTCTGAAATGATTTTAAATCAAGATACTGAAATCCAGAAGATGGGGAACTTTGCATCATTTAAGTCTCACTATTCATTCTGGTGTGTCTGTCCAGGTTGAGAAAAGTTATTAAAATGATACTGAACATAAGCAACTTTTAATTTAATTACATCTAGGAGCAGAATAGCAGACTGGATCAAATTGTCTTGATTATATTGCAGGTTGTTTTTTTTTTTAAGAGACAAGCTTAACAGGAATAACACTTTTCATCTAAAATGGCTGCATTTCTTAATTACCTGGTCATATCAAACTTCCCACATCTGTAATGGACCTATTTAAATACCTATCTTTTCACTTTACTTTTTCCTAAACTAACTTGTTCTGAGCATCAAGAACATTTAATTTCAAATAATTACCTTAAATTATTTATAGTTTGTTTTTTAGAACAAAGAAAAAATACATCTGGCAGGTAAGTATGTTAGCCCTCAAGTGTTCTCGTGCTACAGACTCATCTAACTGCATAGGTCATTGCAGTCACTGCAGTAAACAATGTTCCAAACTTCCAAAGCCTGCAGAGGTCAGTATAGCAACATCAACAAGAAATTATGTAGCCTCACTGAATAGATTAGCAGTTAAAAATATTTTTCGTTAAAACAAAAAAAAAATGATGCAGTATTCTGGCTGTTACCAGAACTGTGGGACTATTGTGGCACATGATATTTATTCCTGCAAACATCATATAATATTGCAGAAACTTAACGCTTTAAATATGTATTTTTGTATTTGCATTTGTGATTTATAAAAGGGTTAAATATATTTTTCTTGAGAGTGTTTGAGAAAAGTTGGATGAACATTATGGAAAATGTAAGCGCACTCTTCTTCGGAAGCTGTCTTCTCTGAGTTGCCCTGTCAATGACCTCTGCTGTGACATTGAAGAAATACCCTCTGTGTGGGTGAGAAGTAATTTGCTTCAATAGCTCTTCTGCCCCAGACATGTATAAAAAGGAGACTGTAAACATACACCCCACGTTTGCTTTGGCACTGGCACCATCAAAGTCATTTAGAGCAGAACTTCTAGCTGTTTGTGACAAACCAGATCAGGGTGAATGATCAAAACAGTACATGTTAAGCTCCTAGCTCAGCACAATGAAATCTCAAAAAACTGCAAGGAATGGCAGATAAATAGTGCTAATCAGGTCCCTGAACAAAACTATAAACTTTATTTATCCTCTTGGCCAGACCTGTCTGCTGTTGGCACTAGATAGCAGTTACATTAGTGTTTCACTGTACATTCTCAATTATATATTAAAGAATAAGAAGATATTTGGAAATTACTCTGGGGTCTGCAGAGAAAAATTCTGAGAGACACCAACTGGGCTTAAACATATATTATTTGTTTTATTCAAAGCACTGCACTTGGGTAGGCAAAATACAATATATCCATAACACAATGTTCCCACTTCTAAAAAAAGTTGGTTATAACTAAAATAGTTTTCTTTCACAAGTCTGCAAAAGTTCAAGGCAAACTTTTGGTCTCGTAAATGCACATTATCCATTCTTGTATCAGCTGTCCACCATAGCATTAGTTGTGGACACTGAAAATTATGAAAGTGGTTCTGCATCCATTTTGTTCCTTTCCCTATGGACATATATGAATATGTTATTCATATAACATATTTCCTAATTACTCTCTGCTTTCATTGTTTCTCAAAAGCAAATGTGAATTTCTCAAAACAGAGTAACTTTAATGTAAACATCTGACACAGGGAAACTGTTCTGAGTATGAATGATGGTCAGATGCTCTGCTGCTTCTATTTATGCATCCCTACTTGAACTTAAAGAAAAATGCTCACAGATCTGTGGCACTGGGAGGATTACATTTGAACTTTCTTGGCTTGAGAAACTCATTCTGAAGTGCATACTTCTCTATCTATGCATGTATACAATTACATAGGAACCCAATAGAGCTGATGCCTTTGTTAAGTTCAAGGTAGTAAAATAATATGACAAATGATGAAACATGCCTAATTTCACTTACTGTCCCTGCAAATCAATATCGTGTACTAGTAAGGATTCATGGAATTAGTAGAACTTGCATATATGTTAGTGGCCTTCGGGTTTTAGTTATGACAGTTCTCTACATAAGAAAGTAATGGATTTGGGTATCCAAAGCATTGGGAGGCTTTAATGTAACTTCATCAACTCAAATCTAATTGTCAATCAAAAGCTATCCCTGAGAAGCTCATAAGAGCCAATTGTAAGAAATTTAATGTATGGGAGAGAGGTCACAGAAAATGTTTAAATGCATATTAAATCTCAACTTCTACTGAAACAGCTGGTTGACTGTAGCAGTACTAACATGATACTGAATTAAGTATCAGATTCACCTGGTTCCTGAATAACCAGGAGTCTAAGGATTTCTTACTCTGCAACACTCATAGTTATCTTTCTGAGAAAGACAAAAAAATACCGTCCACAACTGTCTCCTGATATTGTAAGTATTGACATGGAGTGTTTCCACTATATATTTTCAGAAATATTGTATTTTTTCATGTAGAAGACAAGACAGGAATGTGTAAACTGCATGTTAGTGCTTTAAAAAAAACCCCAAAGCCTAACAACCAAAAATACCTCTCACCTTTTTTTACTTATAGTTAGATATTTAAATAGAGGAAATTTAAATAGACCAGCTCATGGGCTTTTGTTTTTAAAGATTAAGCACTCTGAAGTGAAAAGCAAAAACTTTTCTAAAATCAGCATAAACTAGCTTCCTCTTTCACATTCTGTTCATGCATGGTATATCTCAGGCCAGTTAAAGCTACAGAACATAAGGGAGTTTTGTTTGAATCTGTAATAAAGTACGATGACCTGAAATTCAAAATAGAAAAATAAAGGTGAACAGACTAGAGCTGTTAAAATAGATCTTCACAACCTGGCTTCTTATTAATTTATTTCCCCTTGTGCAGAAAAGATGAAGAGTGGAAATGGAGATCATCTGAGCTCCATCCATTGAGCTACATCATAATGTCACAGACATGCATGATTATTACTAGTTCTAGTTATTTAAACTCATTCTGGTAAAATAAATAAGACTTAAAGCATTGTAATTTCAGTAGGTTCAGAGTAACTGTAAAAGAGAGCACTGGCACGTTATTTCCTTATTCATCATCATCACTGTATTTTCACACCATCAAAGACTTGCATCAAACACCAGAGGACTGATAATTACTGAGTTTGTTATTCAGATTTTTTTTCATTCCTTATACATTAGCAGTAATATTGTAATTTTTAAATCAGTCTCCAAATTTCCTTTACATCTCTTCTGAAAGTCCAAATTCATGGGGAGGGGACAGAATCCTCCAGAAAATCTACAGCCTCAAGAGTGTGTTTTCATTTTGTTTAGAGCAAAGGATATTTGCTGAGTCAACAATGAAAGGCTGAATTGTTGATAACACAAGGCTGAAACAGGTACACTCAAATATTTCCAAGATATAATAGATCTACTCTAGCACACAGTGATTGCCCACTACTGAAGAAAATACTGCATTCAGCCTGTCCTCAAGGAGTCCATAGCAGGAATCATACCATCTTCAGAAGAAGTAGGATGGAAGGACAGCAGGTTTTCTTCAATTCCATGGAAAGATCTTTTTTGGCAGAGGACAAAACCAAACTCAGCATATAGCCAGACTTCTTCCTAATACTTGCCGAAATAATCTCCCCTTTCCACACTTGCTCAGTGTTAGCAAAACACAGCAACCAAACCAGCCTCTGGAGTCAATAATTCTGTTAATACCATCAACAGTCAAATATGTTCAGTACTTCTCAGTCTCCACACAAGTCACAGTGTGTGACCCCCATGGACATTTGGCTAAGCAGAACTCTTTAATAAAATCAAATACTTTTGTGATGGGTACAAGCAGCTGTATGTGTAGCACCCTGGGCCACACAGCAGAAATTAACATACTCTCAGTATTATAGAAAAGGTGAACATTTACTCCACTATGTAGCATCCTCATTATATATAATTAGGAAACTTATTTTCCCCCTGCTGTCCTAATTTGTGGGGTTTTTTCTTCATTTAAAAAATTCTCCATTGGCTTTAATTAGCTTCTGTCTGAAATCACCAACCAGGTGAAATTAGAGCACTCTTTAAGCTAAAAATGCAGCTGGGTTTTTCAAACTTTTTAAAGTTGAGCTTTATTCCCTGAGGCCAAATCCTCCTTGCTCTTACTCATGAGAGTAGTTCTCTGCACTTCAGTGAGGGAGCTTTTCAGAGGAAGGCAGGTTTTGGCCCTAACGGGATATACCAAAGTTCTTCTAAATATGGATGTAGAATATATGAGACAAATCCTCTCTGAGGGAAATCAGCAGTGTTCTTAAATCAATGAAACTAAAGCCATTTACAGGCACTGAAGAGTTTTCCTTATGTTTTAGACCTCACAAGTCTTCACCAAATATTTACCACATGGAAAATTATATATTCTTACTAATGATGTTTTTATT
>VWZN01022095.1:163216-174327 GCA_013396955.1 Regulus satrapa | reverse complement strand
TTTTCTTCTCTTCTCTTCTCTTCTCTTCTCTTCTCTTCTCTTCTCTTCTCTTCTCTTCTCTTCTCTTCTCTTCTCTTCTCTTCTCTTCTCTTCTCTTCACATATTTCCTTCTGCTGTTTGGTTCATGGCATAACAGAAAGTCTCTGTGGATCTGAAACCCAAAAAGAACACACAGAAAGGCATTTTGTATCCAGAGAGAAGGAAGAAAAGAGAAAGAGAAGCAAGATTTTGCTATTTATCTCAGGCATCTGCAGAAGTTGCATCTAAGTATCAAAAGGAGAAACTGAAAAACTCCCACAATAATGTCTATTATTTATGTGGATTCTTTTTTACTGCAGATCATTCTAATTACAGTGTTTTCAGTTAAAAATTAAAGACTGAGGTGATAGAAAAAACATAAAGAAAATTGATGTTGTCACTGTCTTTTTACAGAAAGCTTTTAAGTTTTAAAAGCTTCAAAAGTTTGAATATGCAATTTCAGTTGACATTCTTCAACTTTGGGTTATCTTTACACAGATACTTGTATGAGAGTACAAGTGTGTAATACGCCTGCTTGCTGTGGTTTTGCTTAACATATTTCTCCCATTTTTGATATATACAAATCTACTTTCTTCAATATTCTTTCAATAGCAATAGAGTACTTCAGAGTAGAAGTTATTTCTTACATGTGAATGCTGTCTATCTGTCTAGGGAGAATTAAGGGACCAGGGAATTTAGCATGAAATTTACATTTTAACTTTAAATGACTTTAGCAAAAGTTGCTAGCAGAAAAAAGTGTAAAATTTGGGACAGTTGCAAACTTGTGAACTTTCTTAGTCCGTTTTAAATGTAAATATTATACTGTTGAATGTGCTTGTGGGACATATATATGAATTCTGGAATAACAAGCCCTTTGGTTCCACTGTGGTCTAAATAACCATGTAGAATGCAGAAGTATATCAAAAGTATCTGAAAACTTTAACTGAATAACCCAATTTTATACTTAGTAGCTTACTATTTTGTTCACATTGATTTGAATTATTTTCTCCATAATGACCTCAAATTACTTTGACAAATATTAAGTCTGGGATACAAGTATAAAATTCTTAGCTGTATTTCTAAGCTGTTATAATTTATTTAATCAGTTCAGTGCCACAATTACAAATAATAATATCATGGTGCTACATTTGAAAATTGAAACATACAATACCTCAGCAACAATTAAAGTCCTTATACATCCGGTTCATATCCTAGTCAGTATCTGAAGAGGCTATAGAAATATTGCACTTCACTGGAGACAGACAAATGACTATAATAGGAAAATGAAAATTCACTAAAATGAATAATTACCAAAGCTGAAACTGCTCAGGATACAAAAATTAACTGTTCTGAGAAACAGAAAATGGCTTGTTAAACAAGATTGGTCAAATCTCCATTTATACCCAGAAACAACATCACAAATAGCCTAGTGGTATCTATCTGTGCCATGCATCTCAACATATATGCATCACTGTCAAATTATTATATAGAGGATTTTCTGATCAAGTTAAGGTGATACATAAAGCTTCTTGAGTATCTTGAATATCTTATGGATGCAATATTAAAAATAGGCAGTTAAGCAATAATATAATAATTTTTTTTGTGTTATTTTTTTGAGGTAGGAGTAGAAAATTTACCCTCTGGAATGTAGAGGTTCTATCCATCTATTATTGATAAAATTCTGCATTTTCTGATTCTGGTCACTGTTTTTCAGTCTTCATGAGAGGAAAAAACCCACAATTATCTATCATGGACTAGAATGTCACATAGGAATTGGGTAATTTCCATGTTGGAAAGAGATCTCAAGGCATAATCTATAGTGAGGTAAATGTGAATGTTAAAAAAATTTTTTAAAAACCAAACAAAAACCAAACCACCAAACAAAAAACCCCTCCAAAAAACCAAGAAACATCAACAACAACAAAAAAACCCAAACCCACCACCACCACCACCACCAAAACCTATGTTTTTCTTCTCTTCCTATCTGAACATGAATGTAGGATATGACAAGAACCATATGAGTCACAAGGTTATATCCTGCATGTAGAAGAACATTACACACATAATGCAAGAGCCACAGAGCGTCTACCTCCTAAGCACAGATGCACTGAGCAAAAAACCATCCAAATACCTCAAAACTTCAGAGCATAAAATAAAAAGAGTAAAATCCATCAAAGAAACCATTAATGCCTTTGATTCCTGAAATGGTAAGTAATTTCTTGAGGTTCTACACAGTAAATCTAACTAAAAAACTGCTGGATATACATTTCGATATGAATGATGATCTATGACAGTAGCAGGATAACTTTGTCTAAATAGCTGATGAAGTTTTATATTCATCATCTTCCATGTAGCCATTCATTAAGTTGCAGAGGGCTAAGCTGACAGCAAAAGTAAAGGTAAATGAGCCAAGGCTTTTTAAAAAAACTATTGTCTCACATTATTTGTCTCACATTATTGTCTCACATTATTTGTTGGAGTTTTTAAAGTTCCTCTGGCATCAATGGCAGCTCCAAGCAGTCTAATATTACAGAGTGAGTAACAGTGAGGTTAAAGTCTTAAGGAAATACAGTCTATAAATTAATACCAATTGACCTAACAAGAAGTAAATAAATAAATTATTTTAAAAATAATAATATGCATCAGCTATGTTTTCTGGTATCAGAGTGAGCAGAATAGCATTGGCTGTTGTGCTATTAAGATACTTCTGACACAATTCAGCATTAGAAATTGTAAGCCATCAGGAAGTACATGCGTCTTCATCCAGATTCTTCCTGTTGTTTATTATGCCCAGGGAGTCTCTTCTTTTTTTCAGAAAAAGTCTGTTCAGGGACAGCAATCCTCCCAACTAATGTGTTGCACACTTCATTAGGAACTCCAAATCAGATAAGAGGAAGGCTGGGGGGAAAACACATCGACCAGTTACCAGAGGAAAGGGAAAAGGACTGCTTTTAGAAGTGTTCTTGAGAAACAAATGCAGGGAGAACCAGGGTTCTGCTCTCTGAAAGCTGCTGTAACATGAGAGTGGATGCTGAAACTAATTAACAGAATTTCAATTCTTAATGCAACAGCTGCTATGAGCTGTTATAGGGTGGACTCTCAACTGGGTTTCACAACCGTGCAAGCTTACAATTAGGGGGAACAAACCACAGAGTTCTGTGAATTTGTGTAATTGTAGTTATACATATTCTGGGTTTGCTTCTTCTACTCCTCCAGATCCAGCAAAAGTATATTCCTAAAGGAAGAAAGTTTACCAGAACAAGCTGTACAGTTTGTAGTCACTTCATTTTTCAGTCTCTTCTGACAAACCTAACTGTCATTTAACTCTCCTCAAGGTGGTTTAATGTTATGGTGATGACCCAGCATAACCTTTAAGATACACAAGGTTAGGCTAGGTTAAGCTAGAGATTTTATACACAAGGATTTGGTAAAGCCTGGTAGAAACCATTCTGAAGAGGCTGGATTGGAATGAAGGTGAGGGGTGAGGGAGAAACTGCCTAAAGGAAAGTTTTTCAGCAGACGTGCAGAGAGCTTCTACATGGAAAGATAGACTGCATTTGCACTGTAAGGGAGAGGTGTCAGATAATATCTGTATGCATATGCATAAAGAAATTAGATGGGCTAAGGATAGACTCAGATGGCCTGAACTGACAGCTTTTGGCTCAGAAAAGTTAGCTGTTTTCTGGTGGAAGGATTGAGAGGAAAAGAAAATGTCTGCCAGCAAGGTGTTGTAGACTGAGTGATAGAAACTTGTTAGTAAGAGTGTATAAAATTTGAAAAAGAAGAGGGGGAAAATGAAGAAGTAGGGAAAGATAAAAACAGAAATTAAGATCAGAGGAAGTAAAAATGAAAGTTTTGATCCACCCTTCTTGTTACTTTAAAGCATACTCTCATTCTCCATTATGCAAAAGAAAGCTGATGGGTCAAGACAATTTTCTTCTTTCTCATTCATCATCTGTCTCTAGAATCTACCTTTGCTCCCCACATACTATAGAAATGACCATACTGCAAAAATTGAAATAGATAGATTGACAAGTGTTGCTCCAGATTTTTGCTTTAAAATCCAGATAGATTTCATGAGAATGGTAGATGACATGCTAGGGAATGTTTGCAAACCTACCACTTAAGTCAAGCACCATCTGCCAGACTTCACACATAGCACTGACCTCAGAATCCCACTCTACCTAGACTGAGGGCCGCTACTTGAACTGTCAGAGTAAAAATGTGACATTATAAAATGTCAATAATATGCAGAAAACCCCCCAGTATCAATCAATAAAATATAACCTGAAATATGCATTTAGATAGTTTTCTATTTGCAGACAAAAAAAGTATCTGCTAGTTTTCACTAACTTCATAAAAATTCAATGGGCAAAGAGCCCATAAAATGTGCGGATGCAAGTTACCTTATGGTGAGAAATATTTTCTCAAAGAAGTTTATGTTTTTTTGTCCTGGCTTTCATGTGTAAGTCATAGGGCTATTACTTCTGTTAAATAAATAATATTTGCATATAATCTTATTAGTGTGCATGTAATGTACATTTGCATATTCTAAATACATTTGTATTTTTCTCCATGATTTATAATTTTGGTAAATTTCTTCTAATACAACATTGATGTCTGATGTATGAGTACCCCAAGGCCATCAGGAGGATCATCTCACCTATGTGCACAGGAATTCACAGCATCTGTCTGCCAGAATGCACACTTAGGATAGCTCTCTTAAAGAATGAAATGTATCTCACTCTTTCACAAGAGGTGAAAGAAGTTTAGGAACTTTGTATCCAATAAGTCTTTAATTAAAACTCAGAGAAAGGGTCACAGTCTCAGCCTTTTTGTTCTTTTTTCTGTGTAATGTCTTCATAGTCTTGGCCCAAATTTTGCTCATTTGGGAGTTACAGTTTTAATTTATGCCTTTAATGGCAAGACTTGAGGGCTTTGAATTTCTAAAAGCTGGAGATTTTCAGAAATAGAAACACAACCTAAGACAACAAGTTTTTTGTTTGTTTGTTTGGTTTTTTGTGTATTTTCTTTTGTTTTGTTTTTGTTTTTTTGATTTTTTAAAGCATAAAAACATTGTTTATTTTTTCTTATTTTCCCTATTTTGAAAGAGTTTGACTATACAGTAAGTAATTTATCAATCTGATCTTTAAGATGTTATAAGAAAAAAATGTACTATAACAGCCATATTAAGGGATTGTTTTAGAAATTAAAATCAGAGTATATTGAATCACAGAATTTGCTGAACTGGAAGGGACCCCCAAGGATCATCCAGTCTAACTTCTGTCCCTCTGCAGAACAACCCCAGGGGTCACATCATGTTTCTGAGAGTACTGTCCAAATGCTTATTGAACTCTGACAGGCTTGGTGCTGTGATTGCTTTTGTGGGAGCCAGTTCCAGTGCTCAAACACCCACAGGGTGAAGAGCTTTTTTCAAATATCACCATAAACCCCCTTGACACAACTTCAGGCCATTCCTTTAGGTCCTGTCACTGGGCACCAAAGAGAAGAGATCAGTTTTGTTGTAATAGACAGTCACAACTGTCTTCCCCTCACAAGGAAGTTTTGATTTTTCAAAGAACATCAGCAATAAATTAATGTCCTAATTATACAGCCTTATCCAGCAATGTAGGTCATACTAATGGCATTAAGATTTTGTGGAGCCACAGGATCCTGAGTCAGGTCAAATTGGTGAAGCATTCATTTATACTGGCTGATTAGTCAGAACAAAACTGAAGAATCTGAAGTGCTGATCAAGTTTCCAAGTGTGATTCTGAGCAATACTGCTTCATAATGACATGGAGACACATATAGGAGTGCCTGAGCTAAGATGAATTTGGATTGGAGGTCCAAGGAGGATGTGCTTGGTTGTGCTGGTTTCTGGCTTCATGCCTGAAGCAGGCTGTCAGAATTTACATGGCTGTGGTCATCCTGCATCCAGCCCTAAGCTGGCTCATATCCAGCAATGAGCCATTTTGACCCATACTTTTCCAGTCTCATGGCCTCTCTCTGGAAAGAGAGCTGGAGGGTCTGTAAAACACAGGAGTTTGGTGGTTCCTCTGCACATGAACCTCAAAGCAGTTTCAGTGCCTCAAAGACAGAGATAGACAGAATCCACACAAATCTTTCTGTTAACTTGCCTGCACTTCAGACTCACCTTTAGTCTCTGTGTAGAGATTGTTTTGCAGTTTTCCTCAATGGTAAAAAAAAAGAAATAAAATCTCCCAATAATTTAGTTTTGCTGGCATGACAATCTGTTCTCTATGTTGTCTTACTACACTGAATAATTTTAATAGGAAGTTTTAATATATGTGCAAATACATATAAAATCATTTATTTTCATGTAGAGTTAGAAGTCTGACTTTTTGATGTGTTTTATAAATGGTTTAATTTGCAATTTAGTGTATTCATGTATTTATTTTCAAACAAAATTCAGACGCTTATTTTAAAAGGCTGTAATTTTCTTGCAATGGTGGATTGTTCTGCAATGAATAACTGCAACTACTACAAATATTTATTTAAAATATCCAACCTGAAGAAATGGACTCATGGATTTTTGTTTCCAAGCAAAAAAAATTTTTGCTAAAGTTAGCAGTAATACAACATTATTTATTACATGTGTGCTGTCATAACTCATGACACTCTAACCCTTTGTATATATTACATATTAAATTAATTCTGCTGAAGAAAAAAAAAACCAACAGTTAATGAAGATTCTTGGAGCTTGAAGCCATGAAATGTTCATCAGCAAAGTCTGAGTCAACAGTTTCCTAGTTAAGTTTCAGAAGCATGGTGTCCTTCTAGGTATATGTTCCCTGCTGGTCTTAAACAGAACCCCTATTCATGAGCAAAATAACTGTACAGGCCAGGGAAGTTTCTGTTGTGTTTGGATTTCAATACAGGAATGCTGCTATCTGATAATAAATGTAATAGAAGTTCTTTGTTTCTGCAGAGACTTCAAATTATAAAGGGCTCTGTTGCTGATCTGCTCAGTGTTATTGTTTAGAGACCTAAAAAGCACCTTGACTAGTCTTTAATGGCTTCTGTATTTACATTTGCCTGAAGATTCATTTAGTCGGCAGCTGTAGACATTTATGCCTGATGTTGCATATTTTTTGTTTTTCTGACATAAACCGCCCTACTTATTTTTGTGAAATAAGTGCTCATTGTCTGAGTCAACTGAATGAAACATTTACTTAATGACATCAGCCTGCTAGATTGCCATACTCAGAGACAGTACATAATGAAGGATGGCCATTTGGGTTTTCCGCCTGTCTAGAACCCCAAAATGCTTTTCAGTTGCCAGAGACCTACGCTAATTCTCCATGGACTAAATTATACATCTTACAGAAGGGCTAAATAGACAAAACATAAGCCTCTAGATAAAAAAGTTATTCTTGCAAATGACCCAATGGCAGTAATGAAGACATAGACTCCAGTCTTTGCATGGATGGCAAACATAATGGATAAGACTCCCCTTCAATTGAGTGATTAAACCCCCAAAGCACTGCCATCTACATGCTGTTTTAATGGCAGTTTAAGAATTCCTCTGATTTTTCAGCTTCTTGCTGTTCCTCCAGAATCCATAGGATCCCTATCACACTTGTTTCACTCCTGCTACCTCCACGTGGGTGTTTCAGATGCACTGTAGCACCTATCCATACTTTCTCTGAAGCTGAACTAACACCTTAAACACCTAATCATGATCAGAAGGAAGAAGCAGGTACTGTCATGCTGATATCCATTGTCCTATTACATATGCCTAACATAGGACAGCAGAACAGCACTCTGAGAGAACTTTAATTTCCATTGATTCCATTGCAAGTGATTTGGTTGACCTGTTTTGCTGACGGCAACATCGGGAAGGGTGAATCCCACAGCCTATTGCTAACAATCTCCTAAACGGAGTTGCCATTACTGAGAATATCTATACCATAACCAACACTCCTCAGTTTGAAAGCTTTGTCTTCTGTTATGTCATGACCGCTTTCAGGTTTCAAAAAGAGTGGTGGTAATACTGATCTCAGGCCTAAACTCTGTGATGTATAATCAATGCCCTTTCAAAATTTTAACTTAATAAATATCCCAGCACTTCTCTGACACATAATACTACATGTATTATTTTAATTTTGTGCTAACCACTAGTGATTGCAAGGGTATATGCCACATTACATTAATTTTACGCGGACTTTTTTTGTGCATTGATCTGTAGGAGGAAAAGAAAGTATTCCTTCTTGTCTAACCCCCCAAGTGCTACTAATATATTTTTATAACCTTACTGTATATGAATGTTTCATACTTCTCCATTCATAAGAAGGCAGTGACCAGCACTCTGATTTGACAAACCAGATACCTGGGATGTCACAAAAAGTCTCAGAGTTTGGAGTAGCTCCTACATTTTTTATGATAGACTGAAATGTAAACCACTTTATACTACATTTAAAAAAACATCTGCTGGTTATATGTGTTTGACCAAGCTGTCTTCAAGTACAGTTTCAGACTTAGATCAACATTCCCCTTGTGGGGCAGAAATTTCAGCACCTCATTGCTATCTTCTGAGCAGCTGCAAACTAGAGAACAAATGTACATTGTTTCCTCCTCAAGAGAGCCATCTGCCTGATGGATAATAGCTAATGTCTGCTACTTCTCAGCCTGGTGGCCAAAACCTATGCCATGAGTTGGGAAGATGTTATCTCCCTAATGCAGTGAAAATTTAAGCAGACGAAATAAATTTACTCATAATTAGATAATTTTAAAATTTTTACATGGAAAGAGCTAGAACAGAATTTCCTGGTAGTGCTGGTTCTGATATCTCACCGATGTTTAGATTTGAATGTCAATTTACTCTTGGTTTTGTAATTATGTATGTTTGGATGTGAAGATTCCACTCAAAAAACTTTTTTTTTCTTGCCTACAAAAGTTACCATTTACTACTTCCCTGAAGATGTTTGAGCTATGTCTATACCTATTGCACATATTTGCTCAACATTTTGTTAATTGCTAAATTGTCCAGATTAAGATTTGTATTTCTTTCTGTAAGTATCATAGCACTCAGAAATTCTAAACTGTAAAACATCAAAAATTCTCCACCATAGAAACTATAGAAACAATATGAATGAAAATAAATAATTTCATACATTAAGTTTTATGTTAAGAAGATTTATTTTCCAAAATAATATGAACATTATCAACAACAGATGTCTCGCCCTCATAATGCTTAAATTTAATTATATTATTTTTTTCAAGTCCAGAATTTGTTATGACTCTAATAATGTGCAGTACTGGGTCTCAAGATGGGAGTTGTATTATTTAAATAATATTCCTAAGTAACTATTATGCAATCACTGTGGACCAAATAGTTTTTGAATAAAGAATTCTCTCTTTGTGCAACAGTTAGGAAAACGAAAAGAAAAAGACTGTTGTTTTAGGTGGAGAATTGGGATGTTCCCATAAAGTAAGTATAGAATACTCTTACTGATGGTGTTGTCAAACTGAAATACAAAGAAAGACACCTTTCTTCTCCATAAAGTATTCCAATTAAAAACACAATGAGCCTGTGTTTTACAAATACACTCTTAGTCCAAAAGATTTTCAGATTTCTCAGTGCCAGATACAAATAACTTCATGCCAGAGAGATGTTTAAGTTGGAGTCTTACACTGAGTCACAAGTTAACATCTTTTTAATGAAGCATTATTGGGCAGTAAAAGCTTTGCAATTCCAATATGTAGAGAACCTTGTGTTTAAAGGCACAGATTCAGTAAGAGTAGTTCTGTGACCTTTGTGGTACCAGCAAAGGTTGGGTTCAGTGCAGGAAATGTCTGGGAATTGAAACAATTACTAATAAATGTTATGGGTATATTCTGTCAAATTTAAAAGTCAGTAAGAAGTCTAAATTAAAATATGCCTGAAAAAAGTTCCCCACCCCCCAAAAAAAAAAAAAAAAGTAGGAAATTTGGGAGTTTATTTGTTTTTTCTTCTTCCTTAAATGTAATTCTGACCTAGGCATTGAAAATATTGGTGGAACTGAAAAAGTTATGTAGGAGACACCACATACTCTTGGAGGGAAAAACCCACAGTGCAGAGGGCAGGAGTGCTTAGGAACGATGACAACAGTTATCACCTGGACAACAGAGACACTATGAGCCTGAATGATTAATTATATTGTAATTACATTTTAATTAGCTTTACCCTGCTTTCCTTAGTTTAGAAAGTTATACAAACTTCGTTTTATGGTATTCGATAAACCAATGAGCAGAGTTGAGAGTTCTGCGCTGATTAAGGTCAGCAATATGGCAAAACTGTGGGCAAAATATAAGGAAGAAATGTTTCTTTTCAGCTGAAGTAGTTTCTTATATTTTGTATCACTTTTATATTTTTTGACTGCTTGCCATTAATGGCAGTACTTTGAAGCGTCAAAAAAGATTTTATCCTAATTTTGACTATTTCAGGCAAAACGGGAAAGGTATTTTTTATAAAACTAAAGGATTTCCCAAAATTACAAGCTCCACTTCTCCCTCATGTAGCTGGAAACACACTCAAAGACGTAATAATAGCCAGAGAAGGAAGCTGAAAAGAGCAGATCTAAGTTGCTCTTTAAATGGTTTGGTTTGGGAATAAAAAGATCTGATAGTGGAAAAATACATTTCTGTGTGTTTGTGGCCTCTTTCTCAGTCAATGAATTTCATCCAGTGGATGCTTTGAGATCTTTCAAAACTGTGTTTCCATGAGGCAGCAAAATGCTAGATTCTAAAATTTCTATCTTGTCATTTTGGAGTAAGCAGAATTTTGCCATTGCCTTCAGCTCTAGGTGGATAGTAATACAAGCGATTAAAACATTATTTTTTTCCACTTTGAAATAATTGCTTTAACAAAATGTGTTCCATTTTGAAAATGTTGCTGAATAATTGTATACAGGATGGAGGTCCCAAAGAGAAATTGAAACCAGCCTCTAGCCTTCAATCAGATGAGCACTCGGCTTTGGCTTTCCTGAAAAAGCTCCCCATCTCCAAATTTGTGAGTGTGTTTGAAAACTCTCTTTATTTTTGGAGCTGTTTTTTTTTTTTTTTTAATTTTTAAAAAAGATATAAATAAA
>VWZN01022095.1:151420-163193 GCA_013396955.1 Regulus satrapa | reverse complement strand
AATTTAAAATAAAAATGTAAATAAAAATGAATTCTTAGGCAAGAGAATTCTGGTTTTCAGGTTTTCAAGTCAGCTGTTCCATCTGCATATCTACAAACTATCATAGTACTCTGCCTGACTTTATGATAAGTAGAGGTCTGGTGTTCAGTTATGCCTGTGAAAGGGGCAAGATTAGCTAAATCTGTTTTATAATGGATGGACACTGGAGAAAGCCCTTTCCTTTTCTCTGCTGATTTTCCTAGTTCACCAGTGTGCAGGAGCAGCAACTTGTTGCTCCATTATCTACAACAAATCAGTACTGCTGTATGCCTATATTTCTTCTCTGTTCTTCCTATCTACCTTCTATATGGTCCCCTCTCAGGCATAATTATAACTAAGTTATAGATCCTGTTTTATATGCCTGGGCAAAGAAAATAATCTTCTCATCAAATCCAACTAAGACAGAGGTAGAAGTTTTTAAAGAGAAGAAGAGAATATTAAAAAGTGTGAAAATCATTCAGTCAAAGTAATTCAGAGAGAAAAAAAATCAGATTTTAAATAGGCAACTGTAACAGAAGGAAAACATTTATTCCTGTAGAGTATGAGCTGATCCATAGCAGAAGATGTTCAGACAGAAGGTGGAACACAGACACAGGGAAGAGAATTTCTTGCTGATGTCAAAGTCCTTGGTTTTCATTTTACTAGCAAGGAAGAAAATTGGCAGTGATATGTGAAAAGAACTCCCCAAACCACAAGCTGTTGATGATGTGCTGCTTATTATTTCAACATATTCACTTACTATCAGCTAATTGAGGAAGGGAAAAAAAAAAATCACACAATTCAACAAGTGAAATATAAAAGTTCAACTTGACATCCATTCAAGTTGTGACTTTTGCACAACTGCTATAAAATTGAAATTAACTTAGGTAACTGAAGCAGCTGTGTTAGAACCCTGGACACAGAAGAGTTTAGGCTTCCTGTGCCTAGGGTTCTAACAGATAACATATTTGGAGTTTTTTAAAATTTAAAACATTATTGAAAACTGTTATCCTTTCCTATATGGCTACCTGTATATTCCATTGTCTCCCTAGGGTTGTCAATTGAATTTCAATTTATCAGCTCTGCATTTCTTTTTTTATTACTCTGATGTATGGATTAACCTGTCAGATTTAACCCCAAGTCTTTGACCTCTAGTTTCTGTTAGGTACTTCAGGACTTTTTTCTGCAATAGCATCTACACAAAACCTGTGGTGGAGAGGTTGTGGTGCAGTTAGGGAGAGCTATTTTATAAATAATTAATCAATTTATTAATGCTTTAGAACACTCAAGTTCAATGATTGCTCCCTAAGTAACCTCATTATCTTATTTTTATTACCTTCCTCTTGTCTATTCCCTTTATTTTTGTGTCAGATCTGCTTGCTGCATCTAGTTTCCGATTAGATTCTTCAGGGCAGGGACAATGTCAGACCTTGTTTGTACAGTAGCCAGTGTGTTTAGGCCTTATCTTGACTGGAGCTTTTGGATATAACTGTAATTAATTATCATTTACAGCTGAGACACAGGAATGTTAAATGCCTTGTTCGGGGTGTCAAAGCAAGTCAGCAGCACAACAGCAAATGAAACCCAGATGGCATCTTTCTTTCTTTCTTTACTCCAGCTCCAAGACCACTGCTTATTCTGAGGGATTTCTGCACTGAAATAAATGTTCTAAAATATTGCAAAATATTCCCAAGAGGAAGAATTGTGTCTTTTTCATTTCCACAGACTTCTTGGAGAAAAAGGCTTCAGATACCTCTTATGTTAAAATACTGATTTCTTTAAAATCTACAATTACAGAAGTCTCTGGTTGCCATAAAATAACTTCTTGCCTATTCTCAATAAAATCTCTTTGCTTCACTCTATCAAAATATTTTTTGCTATGGTGTGGAGATACAAAAGATTTAGAAGATTGAGAAAATGTGACATAACAATCTGGCCCTAAAGAGGGCACTGGCAGTCGCTGGGGTAGAGGTGTTGTACTTTAGGGGTATCACAGGTACGAGTGGCTGCTCTTAGGTACACCTTTGCAACATTTAAGACTATAAACAGTCATACAGGACATGCCTAGGTCAGGACTTTATTCTTATATATTAGTAGTTTAGTTCTACACCTTCAAGAACTTAAAGCCATATAGAATGATTAATATTCAGCCAAAGATAGAAATCCTTCATACTTCAACTTCGAATTCAGAGTTAACGTCGTTGAATCAATTCAGCTGTAGCCTTTCTAAATTTTGAGCTACAGACTGCCATAATCAGATCTTTTCTATTGTTTCAACCATCAACATCAAGCTTGAGAGAGTGACATGGTTGTAGTGTTCTTACTAATTAGTTGGAAGGAAGATGACTTGTCAAAGACTTAACAATAAATAAGAATATACATGAAAATTACTGAGTTTATGTGCATCTGCATGAGTGACTGTCAAGTTGTGTGCTTTTCCAAGGCTGGGGCAGAAATGCTCTTCGATCAAACCAATTCTGGAAAAGAAACATTATTTTTAAAAAAAAAGTCTTCAAGTCATTTTTAGAAAAAAAAATATTTTAAAGAATTTGTAAAAATCTGAGGGCCTTAGTTTATTAAAAAAAAAAAAGAAGAAGCTGTATAAACCATCCTTAAATTCGTGAATAAAATTAATTGTGAAGCTAAACTCCAGTTACAGAGATTATATCTAACACCAACAGTGGCAATGAAAGAAACAGACACATTCAAATCCACATCTGAAAAAACCCCAAAAAATCCCCTAAATAAACTCTTAGTAATTTGCAGATATCTAAATTCACCAAGTGCTTCAAAGCACCTGAGATTCCAGCACTTCTGCAGTGAGCATGCCCAGGGCACTCTGCCCTGCCACAGGGAACCTCCTGCCTCTCCTCTACGTGCTGGCCTACCTTATTCAGCATGACATGTCCCAGTGCTAACCTACCTGAAAGCTCAATATGTAAGAGAGATATCTAAGGCTGTGGCTGTGCAAGTCTTTTGGTCCCAAATGAGAGTGGTTTTTTGAATATAATCTGACAGTTATCCTAACACAATACACTTTTTTTGGCATCATGGGTTGGCTTTGAAGCATGTGAATTTCATTTTATTCAAATGAAAAGAAAATGGCATATATGGTCTAGGTGTGCACCAAGATTTATGCATTTGAAGTTAGAGGAAACTGATGCTTTGTAAGCTACAGTTTACTCTTACCTCATTAGCTTGGAGTAGGCACATTTGAGTCTTCACATTTGAACACTGAGGTCTTTCAAGCATGCCTTATTTGATCCTAATCTCACTCTCCTGATTATCTCTGACATGGCCAGGCTGCTAAAAAAAAATCTACTTTTCCAAACAAAAGTGCTACTGACTGTATCTTATATATTAACAACTAGTTCTGCTTTGGTTTTCTGTTTGAGGTTTGTTGTGGTTTTCTGTAGAGTCTCTTCTTCTGTGTTTTAGCTAATTACAGGAATAATATTCCTCTAGGCAGATTCTCTTCCTGAAACCATAAGGAATTTTCCCTGGCTACATCATGAGAATGAATACATTTCTGGTTCTAAACAATGGATTTCTACTGAAAAAATCATAGCCCTACTGAACAGACTCCACAGCTTGACAAATATTTTTACCTTCAGTGCTAGAAAAAACCAAGCCTCATAGCCTTCTCAATATTGTCTCTCTCCTTGCTCCTGTATCACAAAGCCATTTCTTATATGAATATATTTTGTTTTTCTAGTTCTTTAGATAATCTCTACCTGCAGAATCTCAAACACAAGACAACTTTTACAGATCACAGCCTTCTACTAATATTCTACTAAACAGAGTCAGTCTTATTTTTGGGTCATTTTCTTTATCCTTCTTATTTCTCTAGGTTGTGGCTACTTACATCCCTTCTTTATAATCTTTCTTTGAAGGTATTTATAGACTCGTATCATGTACTGCATTAATCTTTCCTATTCTCAAGTATATAAAATTAGATGCCTCATCTCTTCACTTAAATCTTTTTGTCCAGTGTGGAGCTCTTTTTTCCACTGCCATTTTTTTTTTCCATTTCACATATAAATTTAGTTGTTTTTATATAAAAAATTAGTGAAATTTACTATTGGATTGAGTTGACCCTGGCTAGATGCCAAGTGCCCACCAAAGTATCTCTTTTACTCCCCTCCTCAACTGGACATGGGGAGAGAAAATACAGTGAAAGGCTCATGGGTCAGAGTAAGGACAGGGATCCATCACTCATCAATTACAACCCTGGTAAAAAGGGGCAAAACAGACTTGATTGGGGAAATAAATTGAATTTTTTACCAATCAAATCAGAGCAGGATAATAAGAAATAAAATCAGATCATGAAGCACCTCTTCCCTACCCCTCTCCTCTTCTCAGGCTCACCTTCGCTTCAATGTTCTCTACCTCCTCACTCCCCAGTAGTGCAGGTGGACCAGGAACAGCAGTGGCAGCCTGTTTATCACACATTTTATCTGCCATTGCTTCCTCCTCAGTGGAAGGAATCCCCATATTTTTCCCCTACTGTTTCTCTCATGAGAGACAGTCCTTCATGAATTTGTAGTTTTACATGAACTGCTCCAGTATGGGAACAGTTCCCTTCCAGAGGGTGTAATCCTTCAGTAACCAACTACTCCAGTGTGGGTTCCATGGGATCACAGGTCGTGCCAGGAGCCTGCTCCACCATGGGCGTCTCACAGGGTCACAGCCTTCTTCAGGTATGCACCTGCTCCAGCATGGGGTCTCGTACAGGCTGCAGGTGGATCTCTGTTCCACCATGGATCTCCACAGACTGTAAGGAGAGTTCCTGCTTCATCAGGGTCTTCACCATGGGCTGTCTGGTAAAACTCCTCCCCTCCTTTTTCACTGGTCTGCAAAGTTGTTTCTCTCACATAGTCTCACTCACTTCCCTGCTGTTGCTGTGTGGCTTTTTCTCCCTCATCTTTCTTAATTATGTTATCCCAGAGGTGCTACCACCGTCACTGCTGGACTTAGCCTTGGCCAGTGGTGGGTCTGTCTTGGAAGTGGCTGGCATTGACTCCATCTGACCTTGGAAAAGCCTCTGGCAGTTTCTCACAGACTATCCTTATAGTCCCCATACTACCAAGACCTTGCTGTGCAAATCCAGAACACCTTTCAACCTTTTGAAAAAAAAGATTAAATAATTTTGAATCTCAGTACAGCTAACATTCCATCTCTCAGGCTAATCCTTATCTGAAAGACCACAGAGAGAGGCAATACCTAGATAGTATTTATATAATATTCCTTTCAATCCTTAAGTGATTTCCAGAAAGTTATAAACAGGTAAATCTGTCCATAGATTATGGTAATTTGAGTCCAGTATTTTTTTAACCTGTATTTCTCAGGAATGTATATTATTCAGTCATGTTCCACGGGTCTGCACTCCTTTTTCTGTCTGCTCCTTTCCAAAAATTTTGTAATCTGCTGGCAATTTTAGTTCCAGACATATTTGAGAGAAGAGCAGAATCATGGTATGTTATTTCTTAAGATGGATGAAAACAAGTGATTGGGTAGAAAAAATGGAGAAACCTACTAACTTTATCTTTAAAAAGAAGAGAGCTTTACAGAAAGAGAGCACAGTTTTACTAGACAGCAGAGAGTCTAATTTGCATCGGTTGCTTCTGTCTCACACAGTTTCCCTCATATTTGGTAATGCAAAACCCCTAAATGAAGTTTTCCCAATGCCTAATATTCTTAACTGCAGCTGTTCCCTGTGGATTCTCTGTGCTGTAAAAATGTAAAAGGGCATGAGTTTGTTCTGCAATCTAGTATAATTCAGTTAAGAATTATCAGTCAACCACAAGACAAGAATCAATATGCAATCAAGCTATTTATTATTTCTTTAATGTGCTCATCTATGTGATGCTTGTTGTGTGTATTTGTCACCCTTGTTCTCTTTTGGATTTGCTATTTTTCAGATAGCTGTCATCTACCTTTCTTTTTTTTTCCAGTTTTCTTTGATTGATAATTATGTTGACTCTCCCCTCAAATGAAACTTTGTTTCAGACATATTGTCCCAATACTTTTGCTGTTGTGCTGACACTTGGAACAGATGTCAACCATTTGCTCCTGTTTGATACCATGTCTGTTCCAGATCTCAAGTTCATGCCCCTATCACGCCACACTAATTAACACAAGAAATGGAAGAGGTGTTTGCTTTGTAAAGAAGTTGAAGAATCCTACTTTGAACCTGATTCTTGCTCATCTTCTGCCCTTAGTTTTCGACTCTGGGTGTGTTATATATAATTTAAATCGTGACTGTAAGTATATACAGTTCTCCCTGTTTTGTGTGGAAATTATCTTTTGCATGGTGGAAACTGTAACAGCTAAATAGCCAAAACATCTGCCCTGCATTGCAAATAGGATTACTGAAAATTTGCATATGTGGAGTTAGTCTGGCTACTGAAAGTAAGTCAAGAGATGAGTTTGGTCTTAAGACAACACCCTCAGGCACTCAGAGCTAGATACACAACTACCTAGCACTGGAACCATCTGCCACTGCAGGTACCTAACTCCAAGCTGAATTCTCACGTTGCTTGCTGAGGTTTGGCACTTCAGGCTCAAGCTACTGAAGTTATCACCTGAAAGTTTCTTTCTGGGTTCAAGGACTGGATGCTGGATATGCTTCAAATACTTAGATTCTGGCAGTGCATTTTCCATTTAATTTTTACATAGGTCAGCCTGCCCAGCATGCTGACTACAGTGTTTTCAGCACAAGTTTCCATTAAAGCTCTTGATCCTTAACTTGGAGCCCAGTATTTCAGTATATGTAACAGAGTACTTTAAAGACTAAGAACTGCAGTGTGGCACATCAGACTCCCATGACGATTCAACTCTAAATAACAAACAGACAATTGCTCAAAAGTGACATCTGCAGTGGTCTTTGGGTACATTTCAGACCTGAAACTCTACTGAACAAACTCCACAGGGCCCCTCTATCTGCTCTTTCAGAAGCCTACAAGTTTGTCTACATTTAGAAGGTCCTTCCTTTGCATGCATCAATAGGATATGTGAAGTTTTGTTGATCTAGATCTTCATACAGCTCAATGGCACTTGGACATGAAGTTATTGAGCCTTACCAACTCATGGTAACTCAACTTATCCTGTGGTCCATACCCTCTGCATGGCTTCACTCTGTATCGTCATAGCTGTCACTTTGAAGCAATACCTATCCCAAATGCACAAAGGGATGGAAAAATGGATGAAAAATATCAAACACAAATCCATTATTAAAAAATAAGTTGTTATTATTACTTGAGTAAACCATAGTTACTATTCACCTATTTGCCTATGAGTTTAACTGGCTCAATTCATAAAGGAATTTGGAGAGGCTTAAACTTTAGTGAGAACTATTAGTGTCAGTTGTGGGTTTTTTATTATTTCTGATGCAAGCACTCAGTTATATTCTCTCGCATGTTCTTTCCCCTGGGCATGGCACATTGCATTCCATACCTATCTTCTACAAAGTGTTTTCCTAAGTTCACACTTGGTGCTGGACTCCAGTCAGGCACAATAAATATCCACAACTACAGGACTGCTGAAGAAGACAAGGAACAAGAAACAGCAAGGGACCAAAACTAAGCCAGCTAATAGGAGGTATGGTTTTATCTGGAGTGTCACCCACCTTCTCAGTTGAAGCACTGACCCCAGAGTTTATGTGAGATAGACAGTCAGAGCCTTAAATTCTCCTGCTTCCCCAAAAACTGTTTTCCACTGAACTGTAAACATAGTAATTTCTTGTGAGAGCAGGACAACAGATGATAGTACAACCATTAGACTATATGTAATCTTCCTTGTGCTTATAATGTCATTAAGTGCTTTTCTGTTCATACCTCCCTTGCACCATCCATAAATTTATAGGAAATTTATATAGTCACTGCAGTTTGTTATGCTAAAACATTTTCAAAGATTTCTCTGAATCTGGATGACAAGGAGTTTGTAGGACTCTGATTTATTATTTGTTCATTATTTTTTAATTTTAGATCAGCATTATGGATCTTTATCTTAGCCTGCCCAAGATCTAAAAGTGGAAAATTATAATACTAAGGCTATAAACATGAACTTTTTGACTAGAACATAGAGGTTCTATAATTTTCAGAGGTAAAAATTTTAGTAGTTCTCACTTTGGGTGTAAATGTTGAAATGCTTCAAAAATTGCACTTCAGATGCTTATCTCTTTTTTTGTATCTATGTGCTTCAGAAACCTGATATTCCTCTCATACTTGTCTTTTATTGCCAAAAGCCAATAACTTGCTTTTAAATAGGTGCTGTACTGTCCAACATATCTGTATTCCAGTACCCAGTCTTCTCCTTGGGTATTTAAGAGATACCAGTTTGCAAGCAGAGTCAGAACATATCCTCAGTATTAGATTCAAAAGGACACTTTTTCCTGTATTTTAAAAAAATCTTACTGAGTTTCCTGTGCTTCAAATTTAAATAGAGGTTCAAGCAAATTGTTAACCAGCATCAATACTTTGAACACAGAAACACTGAATAAATACTTTGAAAATCCTCTTGCCGGAAGAGTATTTATAAGTACTTTGGTATTGCAACAGTGGTTGCAAGGGAGAAGGATTTGTTGGCATGTCACCTGTAGCTTTGGAAATATCTTTTGTATCTGCATAATGGACATGACTACTCTCTTTAATCTCTTTAAAATTTTGCCTTTGGTGCCCAAGCACAATTAGTGAATCTTCCATACTTTCCATGGCTGAGATAACAAAGTTGTCATTAGAAATAAGATGGATTCCAGTAGTGACCACAGTGATACTGCCTGGCACTCCTAGATAATGCTCTCCCCTGAGAAGCCTTAGCCTAGTAATTACTTTCTTCTCCATTTTGTCAACCTATTTGAAATCTATCACTTTTAATGAGTAGTTATCTCCAAGTCTGTATTAGGTAGTACTTCGTATAATGTCTTATTTTAGTCCATTAACCATGGTACTCAATCCTATCTACACAGGCTTCGTTCTTACAATTTGCTCCATGTTGACCAAACCCTTTGTTCATGCAGAGCCCCTTAGACTCCACCACCATTCCATATGGACTTATGACTCCATCTGCATGGATAAGTGGTGAGATCTGGGTCAGTAATTACAACATAAAAAGTGATTAGATTTTTTTTTAAAGCATTGAATATTTTTAATAAGCTTACTTTTAATTATTAATTGGAATCCCCCTAAATATTCGCATATTGATTCCCTTGTATGCCTGAATATTATGCCTAGAATCTATGAAAAATTAATTGGCCAGAATATAGGGTTATTTTTAGTCTCTGAATCCCTAGCTTGATTAACATTATCTGCAAAAGTTCAAAAAGTCCTTTGGATACTTCCTTAAAATATTCAGGTGCACCATTTTTAAATGTTCAGATGCATCTTAATTTTGTGCAACAGTAGTTAGTAAGCAGAGAAATTATTACAAGGCACGTTAAAATAGATAATCACAAAAGATGTTCAAGTCAATGAACTGTAACTTGCATTGTAAAGTACTGGCCCTACAATTAGAATCTGCATATTTTTTAGTACTAACAAAGCTCATGACTGCTTTATTATTTGAACTATTTAGCCCCAGTCAGGACAGAGGCCTTTTTGTTTTTGGTAAAATACAGAGGAGAAAATAAGTCTTCAAAACAGGCTCAAGTTCATCATGAAAGTTGTATGTGGCTATATCATTTATTTGATAGACATTCCAGATATGGAAGGACTACAGTCAAGAAAAGGGCTTTCTCCTTAGGAAAAAAAGCTCTGACTGAACCAAGGTAGAAACTTTGGGACAAATGACCTAACCGTTTAATTTGTTTGCAAGGACTATTTTAGCTGCTCATAACAAAAATGGAGCTCACTGCTGGTTTCAGTCTGCAAGGAAGGTAGTCAGCTCTGGTGGTGTCCAATGGAATCCAAGAAGGAATACTGTTGAGACCATTGTGAGGCATGTATGTTCCCCCTGTGAAGAATGGCCAGACAAAGATCATAACCTCTGAAGATCAACAGCTGACAGTGCAATGATCTTCAGTGTGAGGAGAAGACAAATATGGGGGCAGTGGTTTTTCATTTTTAATTGCTTTCTGCATATTTGGGAAAGGTCCATGTAAGGCAGATGATCTGTCTTCTCTTCTTTGCCATGGTCCACACATGGATGCAATTGTATTCACACAGCAGGTTGCAAGACCAAGCCTGTAAATACATTTAGTAAGTTACAGGCAGACATAAACTAAAACCATGTGTATTTGGTTTTGAGGCAATCAGCTTCAGTAGTGTTGTCAGCACCTCTGAGAGCCCGCCCCAGGTGTAGACGACCTTATTCACTATAAACACATTCAGTGAAATAATTCTGATGTTATCCATTTATGAGGATGTTAAGAGGCATGACACCACCCAGTTCTTAGGTGTTTCACCGAGGAATTTTTGGAACCTGATTACACAGAAAGGGTTTTCACTTGAAAATCTTGAAGCAATTTTTCTGGGATAAGTTTTTTGTGCTGTTACAAATGAAGATTTATTCATGAAGAGACATATTCAGCTACAAGCAGTAAACAAGTGTAAAGATTTTTCCCTGCCTCAGATGTCAAATGAAGACCTTAGTAAGACAGGCACTGGCTTCTGGATGGCAGGACACTTGGAAAAATCAGATCTATGAACTAGTAATCTAGACTCAAGTCCTCAAAAGTAATTTCAGCAATGTGAAGGCCCATGGACTTCCTACGAATCCCACTGAGAAAAGTTTAGGTTGACAGGTTCATGAAGCAATCAATGGAATGTTTCATTCCACCAAGAACATAAACATCTACTTTTATCAAAACATTTTACAAGATCCCATCCTCCTGATATAGGATATTTATAAGTGTCTAATAGGGCACATGGGTTTTTTAACAACTGTTTTTAAGCATATAATATTCTGTGACTGCAAATAGCCTAGAGGAACCCAAGTCTTCTCTGTACTAGATGTCTTAATGACTTCTTACAAATTGATCACATATTTCATGTAGAATAATACTCCCTCTTAAAAGGGGGAAAGATGGACCTTTGTTGTCCTCTTACTATGGACTTGCCTTTACCACATAAATATGTTATTTCTCTTTGTTACAGACAAAATGGTCCTGATTCTTGGCATTTTAATTACTTACTAAACTTGCTGACCAGAAACACAAATTTGCGTTATTGAATTGACTAAATATCACTTTAATTGTATATTAGGTAAACATCTTCCTCTCCTTTCAGCAGGTTCACCTTCAGTCAAACAGCCCTACTCCTCCCTTACCGGCCTCAGATCCTCCTTTTTTTTTTTTTTTTTATGGTCCACTTAGTCTATTNTTTTTTTATGGTCCACTTAGTCTATTCCAGTTCCTTTGGTGAGGTGTTGAGGGCCAGAAGTGTTTGGGACACTGTGTGATGGTGAATTTCAGATCCTCAGTACTTCCTGATGCTCCAGAAAGGTTTACTATGGGCTACAACCTCCCGGGCGTTTACCTGCCATGAGTTTCCTCTGAGCCTTTGTCCCTCAGAGGTGACCTCCTCTGACAGAGAGCTCCTTCTATGAACATTGCATCTTGAGCTATGTCTCCAGAAATGTCTCCTTCAATGTATCTTCTCCATTTCTTCTTCCTCACAGCAGCATATGGTACTTTTCAAACCTGTTTTAGCAGAGGAGCCATATGCTTCTGTGACTTGCTGAATTTTTACCACATGATGGAGTGCTAACACTTATTTCAGGGCAGCCGAATGCATTTCACACCACAGGTAAAGGGCAAAAA
>VWZN01022095.1:112960-132980 GCA_013396955.1 Regulus satrapa | reverse complement strand
AATGAAATGTGACTGTAAACATAAGCATCTAAAATATAGGGAGAAATATATTACAAGTGGAAATAAGCTTAGTTATGGGTTTCACAGTTTCACTGCTTTTCCTGTCCTGCCAGGCTTTTTCCCACTGGCCAGCCGAAGAGAGAAAGAAGTGAAAAAAGGGTGAAAGAATTATGTGGAAAGAATAGGATAACTGAAAAGGAGAACAAAGCAGGGAAATAACAACAGGGTAAGAAGGAAACTGGAAAGAAAGGTTTCAGGGAGTGTTGAGTTTGAAAAAGAGGATTGAGAGGATTAAGAGTAAAAAAGAAGAGAATTCTAATATCCTGGAAGGTAAAAAAGAAGAACAAAATTTTAAAAATGAACTCTAATAACATGATAATACAGGATTTTCTATATTGGATCACACCATAAGTCCATCAACTTGTAGTAGTGGAATGAAGGATTAAATAAGCAACAAAACAATAAAAATGCATACATCAAACCAATACAAAACCAAAATTATTTCCCTAGCCTTGTAGGACTTAGTTTGCATCCCAAAACACAAGACTGGGTTAGTATTAGGAAATGTTATTAATGACCACAAAATTATATGGGGTTTTCATTTGTTTTTATATGAACACAGCCATTTCACTTGGCTATATTAGCTCTGGCATCAGTGAATCCCTTGAGTTGACAGCACTACTTGTTGCACTAAGTAGCCATTTTCTCCTAGAGAGTAACTGCAGGAGGACAAAGCAGACAAAGTACGTTACAGTAGGTACCACAATAGAAAAACTTTTATATACATTTCTCTACTTCCCTGTCTGTTCTTGTTTATGATTGTTTTGATTTTCCTTCTTAATGGATCACCATCTGCAAAAATTGCCTTGAGAATAGAATCCTTGTGAATTCTACCAGAGTGTTTAACTTTGCTTCAGGCTCTGCCTGATGATGATCCTGAGCCTGGGATGATGCTTTAATTTTTTCACTTTTGAGAAGTTATCTGCAGAACACAAACCACTCAAAACAGACTTATGTGACCTTTGCCAAAATAACTTATCTGCTGGTTCTTGGTGGACAGTTGAGAATGAAGACAAAACTTGAGACCAAATGTCCTAGTCAAGGAGGGAAGTGAGACATTCAAAAGAGGTTTTGCAACATGACTTAGAAAAGAAAATACCCATTTTCTTTCCACTTGGGAAGCATGGATATGAATTTGTTACTGAGAAGATGAATGTTATAAAAATGTCTAGGCTGGACAGAAAGTTATGTGAGCTCCTCAAAATGGAAAACAAAAGTGATGTTTCCAAGAGAGCAATTATCTTGCAGCCTGAGGATTCACAAAAGGGTATTACTAGGGAGGACTGTGGCAAAATGTAATGGATCCCCTTCTCTCCAAAAATACCAGCTAGGATGATATTCCCTGTCTGTTTCTTTCACCTCCCTTTTCTACTACTGTTCATTAAATCTATACTTCTTTTGGTGATACACTTTTTTTTTTTTTTGCCTTTTTGAACAGTGATATATTGCATTGCTACCTCAGAAATTTTATCACACACTGTGTCATGCAGACCAACACAGCTGCCTTCCTACCAGAGTCTTTTCACTGAGACTATGAAAGAGAGTGCCAATCTCTTTAGAGTCTGGTTGCATTACCATACAAGTGCAAATGTCTTAAAAAACACCAGAAGATGTAAGCATAGCTTTTCAAACTCCCTGAAAATATATGAATGAAAATAGAATGCAAAATCAAAATAAAAAATAACTTTCTTTTTTATATTCTCTCTGTCTAAAGCAAAACTAACAGAAAATAGTCTATATATTTATTTAAAATCTGAGATTCTGAGCTAATTTAGCACCATCAAATTCATTCATGTTCAGTCCCTTCCTCCCACTCTGGTTGTCCCTGATTTGTTTTGGTACTTAGAGTCAGAGGAGCAAATTATGTGAGATAGCACTGGATTTTTTAATTCTAAAAAGTCTCCTATTACCTTTACTCTGACTTTATTGGCAGTGGAAGAGCAGCTTCATGTCACAGGCATAGTTTTGTAACAGGAAGATATATAGAGTGAGAAGGAGAGAGTGTGAGTGAGAGATGGAAGAGAAAAGGAAAGAAAGCAAGAGGATTAGAGTAAATACCTCTATAATGTTTTGGCAAAATATTCTTGCTTCTGAAGTGATCTGTAGCTTTGGTTTTATGAATGGAGAGGTAGAAAAGTGCTTATGAATAACAAGAACCATATTTTAGCCAGAAAACTTAATTTCTACTTTTCCACTTAAAAGTAGGAGACTCTGTGAACATTTTGTGTACTAGGCCCAAAACTTTTTATGTTTTCAGGCTCAAAATATGAGTGTCTTTTAAGATTTATGGGTTTGGGGGCTTGTTAAAAGATAAATTACTTTTTTAATGATATCAAAATGACAGTCTCAGGAGCTTTTCTAAAAGATGGGACTGCCACAAATAATGTGCGAGGTTCCCACACTGTGCTGTCAGAAGGCCTCCACGACATCTTACAACACCCTTGCTATTTCTGTCCTGATTCTCCTTCACGCAGGAGCTCACAATCCTGCTAAATCATGTGATAGGTTAGTGATGTGGGAAAATGTCAGCATGTGATTATAGTAAATCTCCAAACTCTGTTTCCATTTTATGTGACCCATTCAGGATTCAAATTTAGAAGTACAGTGAGGTGAAGATAGAGTTGTGCAGATTACACATTCCTGGGTTAGCATGACACATTAACACAGGGGTTCACTCAAGGAATGTGCTTTCCCTCTGTGTTTTCTATTGGGAATGGAAGAAAAGGGAAGGCAAACTTCAGTTTGTAGCAAGGGCTTCAAGGAAGTCCACTGGAAGAAGCTGAATTAAGAAGTCCTGTCTGCCTTGAATGCCTGTTTGATCAGCAAATCACATTTGAAAGGCAACTCCAAAACTCTTGGTTCTGGTAGTGCTGGGGGTTATTAGCACCATCTCTTCCACAGAGGAATTTCCACCTTGGAAGCCCTCTGATTTCCTAATTCCATTTTAATTTTTCATAGGTATATAAACAAATTAAACAAATGTAGTTCAAGTTGCCTACTGGATCTCACTGAATTTTCTTTGTCGAGAAAAGATTTGCTTAGAAAACCTTTTAATTAAATCATTAGTATGTGAGTTATGGATATATACTTAGTCAACTGTGAAAGCTACCCATATTGCTGGGAAGACTGTGAGATACTACGTAGTTTGGATTTTCAGGTATATATTTTCAGTAAAACTGCCTCAAGCCTGTTCCCCCTCCTAAGTATTTTAAGCCAGGTTGTGCAATTTGTAGACCCCCTGAAATCTGGAAGTATGTGGAGTGGGTGATTCTGTGTGTTATTAGTGCAAATCCTGAAATCAGTAGTTTCCATTTAGTATAATGCAGTGCTGTACTGTAGAGAGATTAGAAAATATAGGAAAAAAATAAATGAGTGCATAATGCTTTCTTTTTCCTTTTTGATTACCAGGACCAGGACCCAACAGAATGGCATGAAGCCATGTCAGGGAAGATTTAATTTGGATATTAGGCAAAGGTTTTTCACCTGGAGGGGGCTGGGCACTGGAACAGGCTTCCCAGGGAATTGATGATAGCACCAAGTCTGCCAAAGTTCAAGGAACATTTGGAAAATGCTCTCAGCGACAAGATGGTATTCTTGGGGCTGTCCTGTGCAGGGCAAGGAGTTGGACTCCATGATCCTTCTGGGTCCCTTTCAGGCCAGAACATTTTATGATTCTGTGTGATTCTTTGAAGGTAGACATGATCAAAAGTAAAGTTGGTGTCATATAAGGACCATCTAGGTGGTGGTGAGTACATCAGTCATTCAGAATCACTTCAGGAGAGAGAATAGGGTCTCCCAGTGGAATACAGATGAAAGAAACCCTTCCTTACCTCACCCATGCTAAATTGTATTTGTGTTTGTGCTCCTATGGCCTTTGGAGAATAACAGGCATATCACATAGCATGTTACCTCCCTCTCAATTTATATGTATTGCAAGTATTTTTCTAATTCAGTATCAAGTCTGTTCAGGAAGTGAAGTGTGTTTTGTTTTTAAACCTAGAAGCTACATGCTATAAAATATAAAATAAAATACAGCACCGCAGGGAGCCCAGCTGCCACATAGAAAGTTGATCTCCCTAAAACCCTCTGGCCTGAAAGAAAAAAAATTAGTTTAGACATTTTTATAGGATTTCTTCAGCTAAAGCCCACCTTCAAATCCCACTTAACTTAGTATGTTTACATGTGTCAAATTTTCATTATGTAATAAACAGTAACATGTGTACAAATATAAAGAAACTAAAATCAGATGGCTGGTGGACTTGTGATTATTCAATTCCCTGCTGATATCTTTCCAGAATGTCACATCCAGCTGCAGATTTTGGCAACCTATAGCCATTTCAACATCCACAAACAGCTCTTTGTATTGCACAAATTAGTCTTGAATTATGCAAAAAATAGACAATATATTTTAGAACTGGGTAGCTCTAAAAGACCAATACAATATTTAATATCACTGAATTTCACTGTAATTTTTTTTTTACACTATGTAGAAGACACTTGCCCTTACTAGAATTCTTCATTACAATAATATCAAATTAACCAGTGTTCTAATTACACTTATTCGTTTTCACATACTGTCACTGGAAATGGTTACAACTCCTGTGAATCTGGATGTGTGGATCCGACAGGTACCTCACCAGTCACCCAAGATAAAGAACATACAAATGGCCAAACTATGCATGAAAATAATAGACAGACTTGTCTCCAAAGATAAACAAAGAACCAGCAGCTGGGGCTGCTTAACTAGGGGAAAAGAGCAGGGAGGACTAAAGAGATGAGAGGCAGAAAAAGGTTTGGGGACCAGTCTGGTGCAGAAAGGGCTCATCTCATCCTCCAGCACAGGAAGCCTGTTCGGCATTGGTAGGGTACCAAAAGGTAAAGGATTGAAAAGACTAGGCTTAATGTATCTCAGGCATCAATTACTCTTATTATTAATATAGGTCAGTGGATAATGTCTTGCTCAACAGATATAAAAGTGGCAAATATCACAAGTCTAAAAATCACCCAGGCACTACAAATAATGCAGAAACAGAGACATTCGGCTGCTGTCAGATGGTCTCACTACAAAGGCCATTGTGGTAGACTCCTTTTCTGAAATAGGGAATTTTAGCATCTCAGCACATTTTTGAGAACTTAGTACAAACAATGGGGATGCTTAACAGCACCAAGGTAATTCTGTGGATGACACTATCTTCCACTAGACCTCATATTCAATAACTGCTGCTCTGGAATATGTGCAGTCTGCAGATAAACACAGATCCATGTCAGAATTGTTCTCTGCAAAGACTGTCTGGAAATATAGGAAGATACTTTTGCCTCTGTCCTTTGAGATAGGTACCAAAATCTTCACTTACACAGTCCCTCTGCAGCTGGGGAAACAGTGCTTATTCACAGTTCTGATCAGGTCTTGTACCCTTGGAAATATTAGAGATAGTGAGAATTCAATTTTTTTTTGTTTTTTTTTTTTTTGTCCTGAATTCTATCTTCAAAAAATACTTTCCTTCTCTGAGGGTGCCTGTTTACAATAAGCTGACAGGAATACAAAGCAGCAGCAGCAATGATTCATGTCAAGCTTACCGCAACAGAGTAAAACTTTCCTTGCAGCATTTTTTCCCCTGTCTAAAACCACTGATGTGCTGCCAAAATTATCCTGGTACCCAATGTACAAAATCTTGGTGAGCAGACTGTGATGAGGCAAAACAGTCAGAGATTTAGCTAAAAATGGAAATATTCTAGAACTCCTTGATCACCTCATCAAGACCCTGGGCAAAGTATAGCTGGTGGAGCTGCCTGAACAGGGCTGTCAAAATATCTCTGACAAAAATCTTCCTCAAAAGAATATTAACAAAACTAAGAAGCCATTGGTAAAATCAACTACTTTGACATAGAATAGAAATCAAAAGACAGGAAACAAAGCAAAAATAATATATGAAACTTCAGCATCACAGATAGTTAATGTTTAGGTATCTCAAGTTCCCTGATTGGGCAAAGGATGCTGCCAGTTTCTGCAGCAGTATAACAAAAGAAGTGAATTGAGCATAATCAAAAAAGAGATAACAGTTTATCACCTCAGATAAATGCCCCACATTTAAATAAACATGCACAAAATTTTTAATTCATGTTTACATGTAGGGTAAGACAGACCACAGTTGCTAACCTCTGCCTGCAGCAATAACGAAGCCATTTCATTTGCGTGTAGAGATTTAATTTAGGTTCTATAAACAAAACTGTAGATTAGAAAGACTGAAAAACACACTGCTTTATATGCTGAATTTCCTCAGGGCCAGAAAGAGAGATGATTTCCACAAATCATCTGCAAAGAATCTTATTTTCCTGGAACAAAATAGTGCTATGCACAATTTTACAATACTTAATGAAATCCCTAAGCTCTTGTTGCAATCCTTCTCACATGAGGAGAAGGACCTGATAGTCTTATCGTTCTTGCAGGGTTTTATCCTCTTTGCAGCCAAATGCAGTGTGCTGTGAAGGTGCTCAGTACCAGACAGGAAGAAGCTGCTTCACTGCTAATAATGATATTTTCTTCAGGACTATGATACATCCATAAATTTTTCCAGCAAGAAAATCTACCAGCCACTGAGGGACAAACTATAGGACAATTGCAAGGGCCTCACCAGCTTTGAGGCAGTGAGAGTCCTTGACAAAACCAACTGTTCAGGAGCAAATCCCATCACCTCTCCACCTCCCCCTCATCATTGCCTTCCACACACAAGCAGCAATCAATCGGCCCCCAGCTGGCAGACACACTATTTTTTCTATTTAACAACCTCCAGGGTGGTCTCTTTCACTAATCCCCCAGGCTGTACAACTGAGCTGGATCTGAAGTAGCTTCTGCAGTCAGCTGTTGGGAGGTACATAAAATGTAGCAGCATTGCTTGTTGGCAACAAGGCATTCCTGTAAGTATTTTCTCCTTAGCTCCCTCTCAAGCATACCTTTATATTTTCTTGAATATTATGCCTTTCTTGCTTAACCTTTCTGAGATTATAATGAAATTTAAAAATAGATCAGGGCAATGAAAATAACATTTAACTGTAATACTGTTTTAGCTCTGAAAGTTTCTGGTACAAATCAAAGTTGAAAACAGAGAAAAAGTTCAGCTCTTAAATCGCCCAATTTGAGATATGGCAGTATACCATAAGAAAAGGGAGCCCATGAATTCTCCAAGTGAAACCTTCCTTGCCATGCCAAGCAAGCTCTCAGCGTGCGGGAGGAGATTACCTGTGTGGCACGTTCCACCTTTTCCCCTCGACGCTGACAAGGCTGGACTCAGCTCAGTGCCCACTGAGGGGTCCCCTCTGGCAATACTGTGAAGCATATCTTCCTCTCTCCGCCTAAGTGCTCTCTTTATTGGACTTGAGCAAATGCACAAAATTGACCTTTAAATCCTGGATATATTCACCAGGCCAGCTTCTCACTGAGCAACTTCAGTGCTAACTGACATTAGCATCCTGTGGGTTCAGTGCTAGCTCAGAGACATGTTGTCCCCAAGCAGAACTCCCCCAGATCCTCCACCCTCGGGTCTGAATAGCATGGGCTACATTCTCAGACAGCCAAGTTAATACCACTCTGTTCCTTTTCAGTATTTTATACGTGCTTTGGTCCTGGCCCATTTTTTCAGCTTTATTCCCGAATCACTTGTGTAAGCAGTGTCAGAATTTGGTCCTAGGAACAAATAATATCTTTTGAAAATAGATTCATGAAAGATGAGGTAGAAATGTTTGATGCTGGTGAACCTTAAAAAAGGATTTAAGTTAGCTAAGCTGATTGGGGGGAAAACCAGCTAAAATCCTGATAGTAACATCAATGCATAAAACAGAGCACTCCTAAAATAAAATTAAAATAGGTCAGAAGTTTTCAAACTAATACTTTCATTCACTCTGTCTGCTGGAATAGGTTTTGTGGAATCACTCATCATTTTAATGCCATTAATTCATCCTGTTCAAGAACTAAATATTACATAAATTATTATCAAAGTTTTCTTGTAGCACTTATTTTTAACAACTAAAGAATTATTACCAAATATATACACCACACATATTAAAATGTGCAGAGACCACAAAACATTTCGATTAATACTAATGAGATAATCCACCTGCCTATTTCACTGCACAACAGCTGCACAGATTTAAAAGGGTTCAATTAAACTTTATTCAGTGCATAGATAATTGATCCAATGTGGAGAATGATGTCACTGGTAGGTTAAAAAATATGTTTTACCTTTTAAAATAAAATTGCTCTATTAGAAAAACTAGAAATATAAACCTGACACATAAATGATTCTGGTAGCTTTGTTTTATAGAGCAACAAAAAGAATGAAAATTAAGCAAAATCAGAGCAGATACAACATGTAGATGCCCATTATTTCCTTTTCTTCTCAAAAAGTGGAAATAGAAATCTAAACGAGACATTGCTGTTGTTCTCCTTCCATACGGGAAGTACAATTTCTCTGTTATTTTACTGGATTTGTTTTTATATTTTTTTCTGACAGCTTCCATTTTCTTAAAAGTTTTGCCTTCCTACTCTCCACAGCAATGAAAACCACCATTTTAATTACTAATTTTAGATGGCACCAAAGTTGTGTAAAATTCTTTTTTAATAAATAGAGAGGAATTAATCTTTAAAGATCTGTCCTGCTCACAATATGCCTGTGGCACTCTAAGGTTGCTGTGGGAGCATTTGGAGGACCAGGAGAAGATATTCAGGACTCCACTCCAGGCTGCTGAAGATGAAAGCACAGCTCTTCTTGCCAATTTTGTATTTCTCTGTATTTATGGTATTGGACTGCAACATATATAATTTCTTGATACAGCATAGCATTATTTTTGACACTGCTGGTGGCAGTCAATAATCTGCCATTCTATCCACTTCATGCCAAGGTATTACAAATGTTGTTAGAGAGAAAGGGCAAAATATAATATTCATCTACCCACAGAAGCGTTACTGTAGTTTTCATCCTTATAACATTTCAGTAGCTATGCAGAGTTGGTATTGACTTTAATCTGGGACTGTCAAAGTGATTTCAGAGAGAAAATGAGGAAAAGGCATATGCCACCCATAACAGTTTTCTCCATCACAAGAGGAACTTTAAAGAACTTCTCACTCACCAATATGAAGGAACTACCTGCTCCCTCCTTATTCCAGGGCCCGAAATCATTCTGAGCATGTGAGGGCTGACCCAGAGGTGCAGCTGCTGGATACACTTACAGCACCTGAGCCAGTTATCCACAGTCCTCATTGCTGCAACAGATAGGATGATCTGCAGTGCTACTGGTGCGCCCTAAAGTGACGGGCAATCTGGACCAAATTCCTTGAGTTATCTGATAAATATATTTCAGAAAATAATAGTTGAAGACAAATTTTATCAGGCTGGATTGACCACTCAATCGTGATATTCTTTAATAGCTAGGGCATGATATGTTACAGCATGTATCTCCTTCCCATTTTACATGTAAAAGTTACTATTGTCTGACTGCAAAAAAGAAAACAGTGCTTATAAAGACCTTCTCCTAAAAGAGTGTATTTCCTTTATCTGTGTATAACTGTGTAGGTTAAATGAGTTTCTGGTGAGTGAAACAGAGCAAGCAGTGCATGCCACCACCGTGTGCAGAGGTGAACATACCTGGAGCGTAAACCACATTCCAGAGGGTTTAAGTAGACCTTACTGAGATTCCCTTCCTTACCTATGATTTTGGATTGTAGCTTCTTGAAATTTGGTGTAATTAAAGTTACCATAGATATATTTCAGACAGACAGATTTACACACTTATTAATATGCATACATGTACTACAATTCATTGTTCTTGACTGTGAGGGCATATGTCTATTGACATTGTCAATTTTTGTCTCATTACTCATCACTGCTTACTCTGAGTACTAATAGTATATTTCCACAGAGTTTGTGTGGGCTGCAATGTAAATTCTGACATTGCTAGTGTCAGTCACTAATCTAACTCATTCAGTTCATGTCAAGATAACACATCACAATGCTCACCAACTGTCACTCCTGCCTTAAATAGATCTACATTTTTCTTAACTTTACAATTAAACACATTTACATATATGTGTCTTTGGTTCCACATTGAGTTCTGCTTTAAAAATACAACCATGAAAGTTAAACAAAATATTTTTCTAAGCAAATACTAGACAGGGTGGGGGTTTCGCTGGATTGGTTTGGTTTGATTTTTTAAAAATCCATTTGAAAGCTAAAAGCAAACTGAAAATATACAGACACATTAAAAGTTGTTTGTAGGTCCACATTTTTCTCTCCCAAACATAAAAAACTATTTTGTCACCAAATTTTCACTTATCCTTGTCTACTACACCTAACTACTAAACCTAACCGGTTTGTAGTATGTAAAAATTGATGTTTAAAAACCATCTGTTAAAAAATATCTACTAATATCAAGGGTTAACTAGATTTTTAAAATTAATTTAAATCACTTTGGTTTTGAACATAATTTTAAAGGAAAACCTAAGCTTGGTACATTTTAATCCTCTCCTTTTTCTGGAGTTATTCCTCAGCATCTTTGTTTCTGTGCTTTAGTTATTATGTTATTTCTTGAAGAATCCCCAAACTATGCTTATTCTTTCTTATGCTTCCCAAATATCACTGTTTTTATTTTTTGTTTTTTGGTGTTTTTTTTTTTTTTTTTTTGTTATAGAGGTCCTTATGATATACCCTATTCTTTCTTTCCCTAAGTTTAGCATCCCCTTTGTGGAATGCTAACATTCCCTTTGTGCTTTTACATAAACTTGCTTCTTTCTCTTGCCCTGATCTGGCCAGTGGTGGCACACAGTGGAACGTGTTGCTGCTTGGACAACTGGGCACATCCTTGTTTCAGCCTCACAGGCTGAGCACTCCTCTGAGAGGCAGGGCATGGGAACATGTTTATGTAAAACACCCCAAGGACAGCCCCTGTGCCTCTCTGCCTGTCTGCATCAGAACAGGTGTAAACTGGCCTGTGCTCGGATCAGCGAGGAGCAAGAACTGGCACAGGGGCTGTTGGGCTTTCCATTGTGTTTGGCAGGTGCCAAGGGAAATACCTCAGAGGAGACAGGCAACAACAGGTTCAGTACTGAGCCTGTAAAAGCGATAGAGCATCCTCACATACACACACGTTTCTGGTGAACCCGAGTTCCCAGCCAAAGTCTGCATTAACATGTTCCTCAAGGAAGTGTACTTAGGTTTCTTATCCTTTGCAGTTCTAAAAGTTTCTGATACAGAGATACAGTGATACAGAGAGCCCTGAAAAAGGTGTGTATTTTGCAAAATAAAGTAATTTTTTGAACATGAGAAAACACTTTCTCTTTTCAATTTTTCCCATTCACATTCAATTGTGGCTTAGTCCTAAGCAAGACTAGAACCTTGAATTTTTTTTTTTAAAAATGAGATTTTGAAACAGAGAAGCTTTAAATAATAGACAATTTAGCACAGCAGCTGTACAATATAAATAGCATCTCTCACTTTTAACAGCAAATGAAGCTGCATTGATCTGGACACAAACAGACTTAAGCATAGAAAAATCTCTGGTACCCCTGAAATGGTTTTGGTTGGATCTATTCCCATTATTTCATTGATTATGTGCATTTTTTTTTTTCTCCACTGTATGAACTTACACATATATGAGAACTTCAAAGAAATACATCCAATGCCTAGCAGGATTTTCAAAATAATCTAAACTTTTAAAATCCTATTGAGAGACTATCTATGTTTTTAAGTGCCTAAATATTCTTTAGAATCTGGCCATTTGCAACCATAATTTTGCCCATATATATGAACCTGCAACGTAGTTTTTGAGTCTTTCTCCAATTTTTGTGGCTGTTTGACAGTAAGTTTTATGCCTAATAAAATAAACACAAGGGGAAAGGGGACTTCAGTTTAGTTTTCATACTGATTTGTAGAAGAATGCATTAAAGCACACAAGTTATTTGTGTGAAGTAAGCAGAAGAAAAAAAAAGGGTAGCACAATGATCTATATTTTTGCTTATTTTGCATAATTGAAACAATGATAAGAAGGAGCAATGGTGATTTAGTCCATTGATCTAAGAAGTAAATTCCTACTTACAATGGGCTAAGCAATATCACAAATGAACTTTTAGGGAGAGCAGTAATGCTCTTTTAGGTAGCATAAGAAAGATTAAATAAGTTTGTTTATATGAATAAAATTACTTAAATCCACTGAATCACTAAAACAAGCCTTGTTTTACACTGTGCAACTGAGAACAGGTTTTAACCCATAAACTAATTTAATTTTATGGATGAGCTTACACAATACACAGATAATAATGGAAAAGGAAGAATTCTTATTTCCCATGGCAAGCATAACTCCTTCCGATTGCAGAGATGTAGATTATATGAATGATTAAAATGTAACAGTACCTATACACTTGGAGGTCAAATTTCAATTCCTGTGGGAACTATAAATTTGAATTTTCTGATGCATGTATTTAAATTTTCAGACATAATGTTGATTTTCGTGTTGAATGTAATTTAGCTTTTGGAAACACACATGCTGTTCGCCTACTCAGTTCATCTTTCTAGTAAAGAATGGTTTTGAAGTAAGACTGTTTAATATGACAGCCCTGGCATGCCTCTGATTAATTGAACTTCTTTCTAGGAGTTTTACACACCACTTGATACCTAAGACTTTTGTCTGACCTGCTTTGAGTTAGGACTTGATCATCACTACTCATTCCTCTCATGAGCAAACAAGCCTAATGACAGTGTTATGGATTCAGGAAAGGTTTCAGATGCAAACATGGTAGACTGCACTGCTAAGATATACATATATCCTTTATTTAAGATGACAAAAATCTTAAACATATCTTTCAGTACTGTCTCATGCAAACCGAGTACATCACTAGCCTGGACACCAAGTTATTTAAAGCTATTATTTAGTACTGTAATAAGTAGCAATTTAAATACAAGGTAAAATCATTACATTGTCTTGTTTACTACTGATGTTAATGTCGAGCTGACGTGTAATGCTCCAAAAAAAGGCAGCCTATGATTTGTTATCATTAAACTGTCAGTTCTGTCGTGTTAGGCATAGATTCATACTATATTTCTTTCAGCATATCCCTTTATTTTCTATCAGTCAAAAACTGAAGTGTTTTAATTGTGTCTCTGCTATTTTTCTATTAACTGTTTCGTGCATTTTTTCTCTGGCCTTTTAATTGCAGTTTAATAGTGGTCATTAACACATTAAGGGGTGTTAGAAGAACATTTGAAGTCCTCTTGACTTCTACCAAAGTTGACACTTCAATGCTAGAGTAATTTCAGCTATTCATTTATTTAATAGTGACCTATGCAAATGTGGAACCATGTCATTTTACAAATTGACTGTAATAATTAACTAGAAAGGCAGACTAGAATGAAACAGGTTATAATTAGAATAAAACTGCTACAGTATTACGTCAGCTAGAATAAAATAATCTCAAATGATTAAATTGGTTTCAATTATTAAGAATCAGTTTAATGTACCCACTGTTCTGATTTTTTTACATTTCTCTTTTTTGTGTGCATTAGATGTCACCTCATACAATTTATGCATTTTATTCATCTTGGTAAAACAGGCATTACAAAAGTTTAATTAAGTAGTAAAAGACTTCATATTATTCCGTTGAATTCTAAATTAATTGCAGAAAGAAATGATAGTGCATGGTACATACCATTCACACACATTTTGATTAGATGCATCTATTTTTAGCTAATATTTCTCTATGCAAGCGTATTGATAGAGGAACTGATAAAGAGGAATATGTGGGTATACACACAGAAATAATGGCTCTGGCTCTCACAGTATGTTTTTAACACACATGAAAAATATAATTTTCTACTGTACTACTAGACCTTTATCTTCAGGGCACCCATGTCACTGTTCATAATAAATACGGAATTTTAAAATTACATTCTTCTTAAAATTTTCACCTTGCTTATTCAGCTCATTTTGCAGGTTCTGCACATGCAGACAAATACCTAGATGCTTGTACCTGTACACAAGCCTACATAAGATCGACATATTTGATAATAGGCAGCATATACATAGCTATATGTTGAAGATGACAAGAAAACCTTATTTCAATCTCAATTTTCAACATAGTGCGTTTTTGGCAAATCTGTTTTCTTTGGCTCTACTTGCCATTTGTTAACTTAGCTTTGAGCATGCTGCAAAATAATGCTTTACATTATATGAGCATTGGGGTGGACAGCATCTTATTTAAAGCCATTGTATGTAAGATTGAGTTTCTTCTTTTTGCATATACAGTTTAAAATTATTGTAAAATGAAATTTGACTTTTTTTACTTGAAATTTTTTTTTTTTTTTTTTTGCTTGGTTGACTGGCCAAATACCTTCAAGGATTATGCTGTACTGTTCTGCAGTGAAGCTATAATCTCTGCTGCTCAGGTTTGTAACTATATATCAGACTGTAGCATCATTGACAAAAGTTACTATTTTAAGAAATATTTCCCATTGCTCCTCTGGTGTGTTTGGTTCAAGCAGGGCCACTTAAGCCAGTAACTGAGTGTTTACACACTGTATTCATTATGGCTTTGGCAGGACTTTTACAGCCTCCTTTAAGCAGTGATAAACAGCATTATGGTAAACATGTGAGTGATCTTGGGAACATTACCTATGCAAGTGTCTCTATCAGTAGACTGATATTTTTAAAAAAATATTCTTGACTGCAAAAAAAGTTGGTGATCTGAGATATTATCATGAGCAGAGTATTTGGAAGAAAAAAACCTTACTGGTAAGCTTGATGACAGTCTCAGCATGACAAGCTGAAGGGAACAGAACACTGTTAGCAACATACATGTCCCACAGATTTGGTTATGAAACTGAATGTGCTCCATGGCATCTCAAGATCAGTGGAAATCCTGAGGCCCCAGATAGCTAGCTACATCTCCAGCTTCCCAAAAAATGGTTTTGGCACCCCATTAACCTTTGACTGCAGGCCACCAGACAAGCTGCTTAAAATCTCAGAGCCTTTACTTTCCATATCTTTTGTGAAGCAAGATGCTGACTCTGGATGCAGTCAGTATTTCAGGTGGTGAAGGAGCTCTCTGACCTTCCCTGTCACACCCTTACCATACTTAGGTGCCCTATGAAATTGCTAAGATCATTTTAACACCTTCCAAATGGAATTAGGCTTCTTTTTATTGTATGTTAATTAATGTTATGCAGTTAAAATAATTTATTTATTATTAATTACATTTTCCAAATGTAATTAAATTTCTTTGCGTGGAACAAAGACAATCAGTAGATCACAGTTAACTGTATTCATTCCACAAAATATAATTAATATAGCAGATTATGGTAGCTCAGTACAAATAATCAATTCCTGAATATCTTACACCTGTTAAATATGGATAATTTACACAAATAGTTGCTTTATCCTAGAAAAATTGCTTTGCTCACCTTTGTGATACATTTACTGGAAAGCTGATTTTTTGAGCACTTCCTATCACATTTCAGCAGACATCAAACAGCCCGAAAATGGCATATGTAAGAATTTGAAGAATACATCTCAGCTTCTCAAAGAAATACAGAAAAAGAAATATCAATGTGTGCAAACTATACAATAATGTACACAGAATTTTACAATTAAATAGTCTAAAGAAGACCTGTCAGTCTTTGTATAAAAGATTGAGGAAGATTAGGCTACTGTGGTACTGATGTGTAGCAGGAATGTCCAGTGGCTGTAGCAGGAAGTTAAAAGGTAGAGTGACCTAGCGACATTGCTGGTAAGCCTTTGGCAAACCATGAGATTTCTTTTAGTCTCCAGTCTACAAAGTACCTGCAACGTACACCTCACACCCCAGAAATGAAAAAGCATTAAATAATGTCAGTGTTTGGCATGCGGTCTAAACTTGTTTAAGACCTGGAAGTCCTCTCCTGGGGCATAGTGTCAGTGGAGAAGGAAAGTAACTACTCAAAGCAATAACAGCTAGCTCAGATTTTAGGCAGCTATGCAACTATGTAAGTTAATGATGGGATTTAGTTTAGATAACCTACCCTTCTCTAAATTACTTAGTTTTAGTTCAGATCTGGTATTAGCAACATTTAGCCAAAGCATGGAGTAAAAAAAGACTACCTATACTGTTCACTATCCTGAAACTTACCCAGTTCCTTATTTATCACTGCCATGACAGTAGAAAGAAGAAAATAAAATTAATCACTCATGTTGGCACAGAAAATAGGTCTCAAAATATCTGTAAGATGTTGGCTGAATAAGACACATATGTTGAAAGGAAAAAAAAAAAAACCAAACAACAAAACTTCTATGACCAGTTATTTACTTTTCTTTCTCTAATTACTTTAAGGGTGAGATGGTGAGAGAAAAATGTAGGTTACAAAATCTTCCATGAAGGCAGAGATAAACAAGAAATCAAGGATCCTATAAAACAATATTACTACTGCAGCTTGTCCTTCAGTTCTGGTAATCTTCAGTTTACTCTACATTAGCCCTCTGCTTTCACTCCCAACAGAATGCTGTCTTAGTTATGTTACCCCCACTCAAAGCTTTCATGTTCTTCCCTCTAGTACAGTGACCTGTAGTAACTGTCCTAAAGTCTTTAAATAAGTCTTCCATGCTAGTTGCAGCACTTGACTGACAGAAGTTAATTAACCCTTCCATGTTTTTGTTAATTGTTTTCAGAATAACTGGGGAGAACTTCCAGTTTTGCCTGTCTAGCAACCATAATTTTGCATTTTTTTGAGTAAGCTAGATTTGATGATCCATCATGCTTACATGTCTTCACAATTTTTCATACTATTTTATGGCAAACAATAAAGCTAAAAATCTCCTAACTGTTTTCATTTTTCAAAAATCCTATTATGTGTGTCTTTAATAGTTTAATATCTTCCCTATGGCATGCTGAGGAGTGGAGTCACCAAGCTCAATAGCACCAGTTGCTGGACTAAGCGGTAGGCTGCAGAGCAATGGAGAGATCCCAGCTGGGCTATAAGCCAAGGTTTCCACGCATGGAAGGAAAGAACATGGAGTGTGGTACATGATCACCTTCTTTTTTTTCCATTTTGAATGATCCTTTAGTCACTAATAGCTGTGTACCTGCAAAGAGCAATTTGCTGTTGAATGAAAATCTTCTTATAAACCTGATTGGACAAAGTATGAGAGCTTGTACAAGCAGAGGTGGTGTACTTAGATTTGTAACACAGTCACAGCACAATAGGAGTCCATGGCATTTATGTCGAAGAGTGGAGTTTTCTCTCCAAATGTTATTCTCATTGTGAGGTTTTTTCTCCCTTAAGAACAGGTCTGTTACATAAAGGAATTTATGTTTTCAGAAACAGCAGTGTCATCAGTGATGGGTGACATCATAGATTATCCCTTTAGTAAAATTTTGGTTGATGAAGCGAAAAAGTTGTTTGTAGCTACAGGACTGATTGTGGCTACTAGCTTTTTTCCTTTTGTAATTCTCATTTCTCAACTTCATATGAGATTGACACTAAGGTTTGTCATTGACAGCTTGCCTATTTCAGTGAGATTCACACAAAGGAAATGTGTGAAAAACTGAAATGAGAAGGTTCTGTTTGTAGACTGTTGTAAGTCAGGAAAATAATATACGTGTTGAATGTGACTAGGCAGAACTTGAGAAACAAAAATCCCATTACTTCTTTCTTTTTTGCTAAAGGCATATTTGACTTTGCTGTCAATAGCACTTGTAACAGCAAAACAAAAAGGAAGTGTGTAACCATATTGCTAAACTTTGACTGCTGGCTCAATGTACCAGTGCGCATTTGGATATGAATGCATTTTTCTGGCAATGAATATACAACAGACCTGATAATTACAGTAGAGATAGATATATTCAACATTTAAACTTGGTTCCAAATCTTACAGCTATTTTTGCCACAGTTAAAATGCCAGCCATGGATGTGAACATCCACAGATTCAGTCTGATATCCAGGATAATTCTAGATGTACTCATCTGTCTTTATGATTTACTTCTGTATTGCTGTCTTCTAGTCTCCTTGGTTCTTTTTTTTGATTTGCACATAGTATTAGTCTGTCATTTAACTTTAATTTTTTAAGCTAACTAGAAAGAAGGGGCTGAACAAATATAGGAAACATTTTCTTTGAGTATCCATTTGAATTAAACAGCCAGGTAACATTTGACCATGTTTGTGACCCTTTCATGTTTGCTTTTCATGAATTTTCAAGTGTTTGATCTCTGTTAGGGAATGGATTAGCAAAAAGCAAATTTGTAATTCAAATGCTGGAAACTATACCAGCACCAATTTAAAATTGTATATTCAGATATTATATTTGAAATTTGAAATTCACATTGATTTGATTAATGAAGTGAGTTGCAGCCAGCTCATGTGTCTCTGTACGCCTGCGATTTTACCTAGGGAGGAAAGAGATAAGGTCTTTTCAACAATCTTGGTACCTAAATTTAGTCTTATTTTTTCAATTCTTCTTGTGTCCTGTTGTGATTTAGTGCAGCCTCTGGGCTGCTCTAATTTCTATCAATCGTGAAAATCACCACCAACACTGCTACCATTTAGGGGTGGTGAGCAGATCAAATTGGTCAGGCTGATATCTGGAAAAAATAACTGAAGTCAGTGAGGATGTCTGACTTAATTATTTGTAAATTTAGTACGGAGTGTACTAATAGATACATTAATTTATTCTAATAATTCTTACTTTTTTTTAAAGTGCACAGTTTCACAAACAGTATGGGAACATTCAAATTAATATTTTAAGACAAAATTAATTTATGTTCTATGTTATCAGGACATAAATATCTATGTTCTGATAACATGAATAAAACTGGCTGTCCCTTTCATCTCTGTTGTGTTCCAAGGACAAGTGTCAACTGTGCTGTCACTTGATAACATGTGAAGATGTACCAAAACCACAGAGAAATACAAACACTGCAGTCATATTTGCTGTGTTCTGTATATGTGACTGTTTTAGAAGTGAAGCATGCAATATGGTGGAATCTAAAAACACTTCTGAAGCTGAGAAGTCTCACAGGAAATTTAATTATTTTTTCTGGATGGATTTTTGTTTTGGTTTTGGGTTTTTTTTTTTTGTGGTTGTTTGCCTTTTTTTTCCCCCTGCAGATTNAAAATGCTTTTTTTTTTTTTTTTTTTTTTTCTCTTGCCACCCATTCAGCCTCTAGGGCAATCAGTCAGCCAATATCCACTGGGAAAATGGTCTTTCTTACTAGGCACAATAACATCACAAAATTTCAAAGATATTTGACGTACACTAAAAGTAGTTTTAATTCATTCTGTTTTCTTTAATACTGGAAAAAACTCCTTGATCTCTACATTCTTCTGTCAAATTCACAGCCTGTCTCCTATTTCTTTCTCTGTATTTTTTTTTTTCCCATTCCCAATGGATGTGTTGACTAAAGGACCAATAAATTGAAAAGCATATTATCTATGGATATTAGAGGATGTCGTAAGAAACTGACTTTCATAAAAAAGGCTGTTTTCTGTCCTGTATACATTCTTTATTATTCATACAAATTGGTTTTCCTCAGTCAAAATTTGTCCTTTCATTTTTTTTTCTTTTTGTTTCTGTTAAAATGAACAAACAGCAGCAGGAAAAAAAAAAGAAATTATGATATGCCCGCATCATTCACTGATATAATGATATAATGCTGAGATCAAGGATGATGTCAAGGATGTGAAAGGAGAAAACAGAGGCAAATAGATAGTAAGTGAAAATATAAGGGCCGTATGTGAATTTTTCAGAGCAGAAAACATAACCTGAGCTACTAATACATTTCTGCTCCATTGATGAGGAACTAACTCTTAAGCACATGCCATTCTTTACAACTGACTTTCAAAGCAGTGGTATATGCAAACAATAGGTTAAGACTTTTTTTTTTTTTTTTTTTTAAAGACATTTTATGCTCTGGACATGAATGTGTTAATATGGATGATTTTTTCCTTTTTTT
>VWZN01022095.1:79460-100461 GCA_013396955.1 Regulus satrapa | reverse complement strand
AAAAAAAAAAAAAAAAAAAATCCTCACGAAGAGTCGGTCTGGTAGTGCTCAAGAAGGGAACATGCTCAGTTTTCCAGATAAAGATAGCAACCAGCTACAAATATTTTAGACTAATTTTAATGTATCTTGACAAATTAATTCAGCCCTTTGTGGATTTCATCCATCATTTTCCTCCTTGTCTAGAGTATGCAGAAATAGAAGACTATCAATTCCAGCTCTTAAGACACAAATAAGTGTTGAGACCTTTTGACTTCAGCACACGTGGAAATTTGCAAAGCTTGTGAACCGCACTTCCCCTTCAGGTTATGTCCTGTAGACAAGATTGATTCATACAAGAGAGGAGACAAAGTAGGATCTACTTTTAATTCACTTACAACCACTTTCATGGATATCCTTAATACAGGATTGCTAACCAAAAGGGCAAGTCCTAAGGAAGAACAAAAAAACTGAGCATGAGATCTCAATTTCCAGTGCTCAGTGCCATCAATTCATTTTCCAAGTGGTTTTTTTGGTTGTTTTTTGGGATTTTTTTGTTTGTTGTTGTTGTTTTTGTTGTGGTTTTTTTTTTTTATGTTAAGATTAAATACACCAAGAATTACTCTAAATTTTCCAAATGTTCCAAAAGTGATTTTACTAGGTTCCAGAGGTCAACAGGCTATTATAAAACCAACAGTGGAGAAAAGAAAAAATTTAAGGCTTCAGACAATAAAAATATATAGAAAACTCTAGTAGATATCTGCTCAATTCAGAATAAACCACCATGGGAGTAACCAGGAATGGTAGGAGCTGAAAAGTTAATCTAAAACACAAGCAGAACAAAACATTTCTGCTTACACTTAGGTTCAAAGTGGACCCAGTCATGGCACCATACAGGCATGGGTTATCTGAAACGTTGTTGCATTCTTCCCTTCTGCTCAGTCTTCTTTCAGCAGCAGTAGCTAAGACAGAAAGCCTTACTAACTCCTATTTTCCTCTTTAAAGGTGTTTTGTTTTATGGGTTTTGGTTTGGGTGAAGGCTTTTTGGGAGGGGCTACAGGTGCTTTGGTTTGCTTGGTTGGGTGGAGTTTGCTTTCTTGCTTGCTTGTTTGTTTTAATAGGACATTCTGGTTTTGTTTGACGCAAAAGTAAAAAATGGGAGCTTTTTTGCTGTTTTCTAATATTCCTGGAAGCACTGAGAACATAACAGCAAAGTGCTTCCTGTCAGCCTTGAAAGCTCCAATAGAAATATTTCAAGAGGGCTACAGGGCTTTTACAAAACAAAGCTCTGAGCTGTGTCCCAGGGGCAGCTTCAGGCCCCCCAGCATGCACAGTCCACTCCGCACTGATGAAATTTCACAGAGCAAATGGCCCAGCTGGTGCTGGCCATGGCAGCAGAACTCCAAGCACACTTTGCACAGAATATTTGCACAATATTTGCACCCTTTTCTGCACAAAGGACTTCTTCTACTTTCTCTCTCAATCCTGAGGAAGTCTGGATGATTGTGTAGCTGTGCCATAGCTCACGCTTCTGTGCCAGGCCACGTACACAGAGAGATGCAAATGTGTCTCCATCTTTTTCTGCTCTCTTCTGGAGGTGGCAGCAGGTCCCAGCTACCCACCAGCTTGTGCTAAGGCTGTGCAAGAGCTCTTTAGTGCTACAGCAAACCACCTTAAAGATACTTCCATAGTGAATACTAATACCACTGACTCCATAAGCTTTTGAGACAGTTTTCAGCACTATTCTTTAAATGTGGGCTGACATTCAGAATTTCTTCCCTGCACTGCATATGATGACACTTTGTTAAATGTATTATTATTGTTTTTTTACCTGGCCACATTTCCTCTCTAAGCCAAACACATAACAGGAATAATTTCAACTTCCAACTCTTGCCTCACAAAACTGCAGTGATTTCAAAAGGCAAAGTGACATTACAAGTCCTGTCTGTTTTAGATTTCTCAGCTTGTTTTTGGTTTTGCTTTTTTTCTTTTTTTTTTTTCCTTTCTTTTTTTTTTTTTTTTAAATTTGGTATGTATGATCTCTGAAATACTGAGCAATATTGCATTATTTGTTGCACCAGAGTATATATACCATTGTTCCCAAAGGTTTACTTATAACGTTCACAGCATCTTTTTTTTTTTTCCTTTCCCCCCATTGTCATTTCTGTACAGATTTAATACAACAGAAACATGGCTTCCACTGGGAGCTACAGGTAGAGCAGTTACAAAGTTCTCTATAATTGGTGTCTGCCATGGCTGCTCACAGTAAGTTATGTAAATCACAGCAAGGACCCACAACCCCTAAAGGCATGAATTTTTTTTTCATTCAGTGCAGAGGATAACTTCAGAATCTTAGTAATAGTCGCCTCCACATCAGGGATCTCCTTACCAGGAAAAGTCAAGGTCTAAAAACTGGCCGTGTCAATTTTGCAATTTAAATCCTACTGTTAAAGATGGTTTGGTAGGTATTACAGCAAGTCAATGCATTGTAGGCAATATTAATTTTTAGGATGCATTTTCTCTTCATAGCCTTTGCAAACCTGTCTGCTTCTGTTTATATTAACTGTAGTAATTCCATCAAACTTGAGATTTGAATGTTTATTTACTTTTTCATTTAAAACTCTTTGATTTAAAATGAAATGGGGTGTTGTCAGGGTTTCATTCTGAAAATAGAGTAATAATTCCACTAATTTTCTAGTGATGTATTTTAGTTAAAATCATGTCTTACAAGAGATTAAATGTGAAGTTATTATTAAATCTGTTTCCTTTGAAGTATTACACAAGTACAACAATTTTTAGCCTAAATTCAATAAGTCATATTATGTCTTATAATTTTTTATTTCTCCCACAAATCTTTATCTTATGGGTCATATACAGCAGTTTATGCACTATCTATTATGTAGCTGAATGAATCCTTAAAACATAGTAATTGCCTACTTCTGTTATGGAAGAAAGGTTTTCTAAGTTAAAATCCTCACTCACATTTCCAACTTAATTCAAGAACTTCCTGATGCCATCAGGCAAAGCAAAAGGAGCAAAACAAACAAGCCAAAACAACAAAAAACTTCTATAACAGCAACGACAAAGAGGAGAGGATAAATATTTTAAAAATTCATTTGAATCTGATTCTTCTGCTACTCTTACCAGCAAGAATTCAGAAAAACAAAAATCTCTTTTGGTCTTGATTGGGCAGATTGTCCCCTCAGACTGAGTCTTAATCTTATCTAATAACATTTCTGATTCTACATCCAACCCTTTTCATCTATTTATTCAGCTCAGCATATGTAGGTAGTTTTCACAGAGAACCTGCTGTTCTTCGTATTTTTAATTTAATTTTTAAACATAAGAAGTAAATGCATACTACACACACATAATATAATATTGAATGTACCTATAGGCATATACATACACAGTCATGCTCAGGAACACACACAGAGGCTCCTGAAGAAAACCAGGTGTTTCTTAGCCACATAATGTGGGTGAGGCAGTATACCTTAAGCCAATGTGACATTTTTTCTTTGGACTCTAACACCTGGTGTGTGTCACTTGTTGGTGCATGCAGCATTACTAAGGCTACAAGGACAGGGCTGAAGCACCCTGGACTGGGACTGCCTTTAGCTCATCATGCCTTTCAGAGCTTCAAGGAAGCAGGGATACAGTAGATGAACAGACTCCCAGGAGGGCACTGGTGAGGAGATGACAGTGGCTTAAAGCCTCTTTTTCCTAATAGCTTGGGGCCTTGCACAGCCCAATTCCAAGGGTACAGGAGAGTACCAGCCATTAATGCAGCCCAGGCTTAGTAAATTATTTTTTCATCAACTACAAAAGGCACCTATTTGTCCCTGTTTTTCATCTCTCTACCAGTTAGACAAGGCAAAGAACAGAAATGGGGGTGGGTGGTAAAACTACCTAGGACCAATTCAGCAGTTCAGTGGTTTGTATTTCTCTCTTCTCTGTCATCTTGGAGATAAACATGAGCTATAATCATCCACATGTCATGCAGAGCTAAGTTGGGTACTGGCAGAAACAATATGCAATTGAAATTTTGCCCAGCCCTAATCAACGAACTATATGTTCAGGTAACAAATAGATGTGTCTGGTACAGAGATAGGCAGCTGTGGAAACCCCCTTCCTCTATGAAACATGCTATATAGTTTACAGATTACTACTCTTACATAAAATGATGCAAATAAACTGATTATTCACTTGAAAAATGTTGTCTGGAAAGATGAGCAAAATATATTCAGACCCTAATTTATGTGTGCAGCTCCTGATCTTCACAGATTTGCAGTGTTGCAAAATTTTACAGTTAATTTGTTTACTATTGATAAAACTTGTTTAAGGCTCCCGAAAACTTAAAATATGAAAACTGATTATTTTGCATTGGTTATCCAAAATCAAGTTATTCTAGTAAAATTCCTACTTGCGTTTGAGGTCCCTAATCTTAAAAATGCAGGACCTGGAATACTTATTGCCTCCTGCAGTATGAACCCCAAGGCAGAGTAAAGACTACCTGATTTTCCAAGCGATTCAAGTCTCCTAATTGCAGGTTTGGTTTTGAATTGTTAAGAGTCCATAGACTTTCTGTGGGCTCAAACAATATTTGTCTGGGAAAAAAATACTGGGGAATGGGCATAAAAAAATATAAGCATTATAAAAATTTTGCACCACTTAATTATGTCAGATGAGTTATGAAAAGGAACAGTCTGATATGAATAATCAAATAAGGTTAAAACTAATATAAAACTAGAATGGGTTTGCTTGTGGGTTGGGGTTCTGCAACCTCCCCTCTACAAACTCTATATGATTAATTTCAGTTACTGGAACTGTGTTTTCTACCTTCTTTTTATGGCCTTTTTTATAAAAGGTAGCTGGTACTCACAAAAAAATTTGGGACGTTCAAAACTTTTCACAGTTAATTAGTAATGCATGTAACAAAACACCCGCCCTGCCTCTGGGCCTTTGGGGTTGCCCTGGTTCACTTGTAACTGATTTATTTTTTAAGGTTGTCTGGCACACCTCCACCCCAGCTGCTTCCAAGAAATTTCAGCTCAGCGTCAGCTGGGAAAGATCAACTTCACATGCTGACATACAGAGGCAGCCTTAGGAATACTGGGGCCTCTGGTGGGAGGCGTCAATGGGAATCTTTGCTCTTTTTGCTGATCTGGGGATATAGTATCTGCCACCATACAGGACCTTTTTTAGCATTTTCTCTGAAAGAACACTCACCTGATTATTACACTATGTTTTTCCTCAATGAGAAACAGAAATGTTATCTTTACCAGATTTGTGGCTCATTGCATAGGTCTGAATGGTGGATGGGTTTTGCAGGCACCCAAACTCTTTGTTAATAGTTGCTGAGATGCCAAAACAAACATGCTATTTTATAGTCTGGTTAAATTCTACAGAATATAGAAAAGGATAGAGAATCATTCAGATATTTTCCCTTATGTCTGAGTAAAGACTTACTTGCAAGTCTACAGTTGAAACTGACAGTCACAAATCCTACCCCTCTTCCTAGAGATACGTGGCTTTATGGTTTTGGTGATTATTTTTTTTTTAGAACTTACCCCCCAAAAAATTTCTACCATGTTCCCTCCTTTATTTTTCTTCCTCTTAGACTAAAAATTAGTTTTTTCCATAGTCCTCTTCCCTAGGCTCCCATTTGGTTGCCTTCAATAATTTCCAAGGGTATCTAACCAAGGGCATCTAAACCAAAACCATCTTATCACTGATGCAAAATGCAATTTAAAAAAATTGCAAAGAAATTGCAAAGAAAGTATCTCTACCTGTAATGTACAGCACATGATTCTATTTAAATTGAGGGTACACAGAGCCATCACTCTAAGATGTAGGCTGGCAGTGAAATCTTCTTCTGGTAGACACCTTTTCCCATTTGTGTAGTGAGCTGAATGAAGGATTGTCATTCATTAGTCACGGTTTGATCCAAAGGTAAGAGGATCCAACAGGAAATTCTGTGGTTCTTTCGTTTCCAAACTTCCACAACATTGCTCTGCATATAAATAGTTTCAGAACAGCAACAAAAAAACCTTAATGTTTTTCAGAAGTGGAGGCAATAATAATTTAAAGCAGAATTACAATTTTAGTGCAATGAAGAAAACTGAGTGTTGATAGAACAACAGACCCTAGATTAAAACAATATTCTTGGTTTGGTTACAGTTTTTTTCCACAGCTAGATAAACTGAACAAGACCATCTCAATTTAGCTCTGCAAGACTACTCATTTTATAACTGTTATTTTATTTTTGCCTGTGTTCAGGCAAATACTTATAGCAAGAGAACACTTTCGACCTGCACCAGGAGAGAACTGCATTTTGTTAGGATAACAGACTTGGTATGTTCCATTCAGCTTAGCACCACTAAGCTTCTAGATCTAGTATTTTCTCTCTGCCACTAGAATTAATATCTTAGTATTTTCTTCCTAGTCTGTGGTTACATTTCAAGAATTCAATGATAATTCAGAAAGTTGGCTTCAGTTTATGAGCTGTTAAACCTAAGAGAGATACAGCACGTCAAAATGAAAAGGAAGAGTTGAAATTATAATCATTAATATTAACTTTGTCCTTAGTCTTTATCATTTAACATAAAATGTGCACCCATTCCTATTACATTCATTTCACTCAAATTTTAAAAGATGAATTTTTTTGGGGACCCAAAGGGTATCTTTGTATTGTTTTGTATTTTATGAGAAGATGCACTGTGAAGTCTGGAGACAGAAATCTTGAATTTGCTCTCCTGGTATGTCTGCCACTGACAGATGAAGTGCAATTGTCCCCACACTGCCCCATTAGCAGACCTCAAGTTGGATTTGGAGGCTGAGTGATAGTTAAGCTGTTGTCTCCTTTCATTTTTTTTTCCCATTATTAAGAATCATCAAGGAAGTAGACTGATAGGATCAAATTAATTCCACAGGTTTGGCTATAGAGGTACCCATTCTCTGGGAGTCTGCCAGAAACCAGTACCTGCCTTCACACTCATAAAGAAGCATCTGATGAGGGCAGAAATTCCCAAGCAACTTCAGGCTTGACTGAGCTAGCTAGGCCAATTGGTCAGCTCTTTCCCAAATCTGACTGCTTATTTCAAAAATAATTCCTTACTCAGGAATCTTATATAAGGGTTTCATTTGCAATTATGGGCTTTTTCATGTGTGTCCAAGAAAACCTCAAATCCACATTTATTCTTCCTAAATTATAAAAAAATGTGCTAATACTTGTCTAATGCTAGTAGGTGTCACTAGCAGCATTGCCTCTTATTGTGCCGTCTCTCCCCCTCTGCTTATATTAAATGTATTTCTTTTTCTTTTTCTATAATTTTAACTTTTAGTCACCTAGTATTTTTCATTCAAGTCTAAAGTTCAGGCAAATATAACAATCATTTGAGAAATACTCACTAGACAAGTATTCATGCACTCTTGTATCACCTGACATATGGTGAACAAGCTGATGAATGACTCAGGATTTAAATGGTAATTACCATTCATCATTATAATAGACTTGCTAATTCATAAATTCTTGGTAAGCCAATTTTCTATAAAAAGGTTAATAATAAGAGTGAAAAAGAAGGAAAAAATAGCCCTAGTGTGATAAAAAATGTAAAAGCTAGAATATCTTCACTGGCACACATCCCTTTTAATGATTGAATAATTTTGCACCAAAGTGCTTGCTTATTGATGCAATACCACTTGCAGTACTAGGACTCTGATAGAAACAGGGGAAGACAGAAAAATCCAACCAAATTGCTAAAGACAGAGGCTGAGGTGTGTCAGACAAAGACAAAGGAAGTAAGGCACTCACTCATGGCAAAGGCAGGCAGGATCCCACCCACATATTTCCTGGTTTTATAGTACTTGGTGAAACTGTCACGTTCTCAGAACTCCTCACAACATGCAAGTTGGAGAAAACTGAGTGGAAATGTTCCTGGTACTCCTAGGTGAAGCTGTGAGAAATGCATCTAAAGTCATCTCACTGCCATTAGCCTCACTGTGTGTTCTGTAAGTTCCTCTGAGCAAAAGGAACACTTGGTTGTCTCTGATTTGGATAAGACAAGAAAAAAGCAAAACACACACACACAGAAAATTTGCTCATTTTATGATCTTTACCTGGAAAAACACTGTGAATGTAATTTACAAACCCTGTGGAATGTATCAATATAGACTGAAAAGAACACATTGAGCAGACAACACTGAAATTCTATATATCCAGTACTCTATATAATACATTTTTGCCCATTAGATAATGCACCTAAATGTACATGCTTCTTCCACCTCTAATCCTGTCACTGCGACTTTTTCTCATAAGAGGCCAATATGGGAGAGATTTTCTTGCCCCACCAAGGCATGTCGTTTCCCTGTCTGCCTACGTCTTCCTGCTCCTTCTCTGGGCACCACAGATGTGAAATCTACCCTAAATTACAGTGGATGTACAGTGGATGTACTTTTTACTTCAGATGCAAAACTAGGGAGGCTGGTAATGGGGAAGAGATACATCTGTTTGCAAGGAACTGAGGGACAAGAGGAACAGAAAATAAAAGAAGTGATGCATGGAACCTCAGTGCCCTTCCCCCTCCCCACTGTTGTGGTTGTGCAGGGCACAAGTTCAAGAGAATGAAGTAGTCAAGTTAAAAGTTGTGGTTTTGATCATTTTAGCCTTCATTTGGAACCATGCAGGGAAACTTGCCCTTTCAATCTGTTGCACATTAGGTATCAGGGTGATTGGGCAGATGCTGGGTGTTCAGGAATAAAGGATTTGTATGGGAAAAGAACCAACCCAAAGCTATTGTGCACTGTGTAACACCATGCTGGGATTATGAAAAATACTAAAATTTACTACAATATACTGTATATACAGGAAAGTTTATAATGCGGTTAATCTTACTGACTGCTTTCCTGCAAAATAAAGTCTTGTAGCGACAGAATATGAAATGCCTGCCAAGCTAGACTCTCTTTTGCATATGTTTTCCCTTTCTGCCTTTGTCCCTTGTGCACACATACTTTATAAAATCTCAGAACTGATGTAAATTTTAAAATGGATGTTAAAACCCAGCCTCAAATTTATGGGACTTTTTTGAAACAAACAAATGTTCAAAATATATTTAGAGCTCCAGATTTTGGACCAGCCCCTTAAATATAGGAAAAAGGATGTAAAGCACTGAAACCTGCTATGGATGAGGACTGGATTTCAGAGTGTGTTTATATTTGAAACATTGGATAATTTGTAGAAATTCTTTTTTAGTTGCAATGTTTATAAAAATTAGGCAGTGTGGAGATTATAAGAAAAATGCAATAAGAGGTTATTTATGCCATTTTTCTTTTTGTTTACTTGATGGTATATAATAGTAACTGCTTAGAAAGCAAATGAGTAAGCACACAATATAACTTAAAAACAAAAGAAAAATACAAAAATAGGGCAATTAAAATATTCTTCTAAAGAGCAAGGGTTCAGGTCTCATATTATAATGCAACTACTTTTCAAGTAATGTTATTAAGCTAAATACAAAGTTTTAAAATGAATGCATGTCTGCTATATTGCAGAAATGATCAAATTAATTTAAAGTGGCAGTAAATTTTTTTTATTACTTCTTTTCAGAAAAAGAATATATCAAGCCTTTATATATTTGCATGACTTTTGTTCTGGTTTTCATTTCTGCTAAGCCAAAAGCTTGAAATATATATTATGCAATTTTTAACAAGTATCGCAGCATTTTTTGTTTTCCTAGGGATACAAAGCATAGAAAAAGTCAGCTTTTGGGTCAGCTGCAATGGGGAGTTAAATTGGAATAAAGAGAATCAAAATGCTTATGCTCAGCCAACTGCATAATCAAAGGATAAAGATTCCACTGAACAATTTAGTATCTGACTTTTCTAAGTAACCTTTTTGTCATAAATCCAAATATTTCATTTTATTGTTGAAAGTTAGTCTTAGCATTGGGGATAATAGGAAAGGAAGAGAGCAGCACAGGTAGCTGGGGGCAGTATATACCAGTAAGGTCACACATCCAGAGAATCCTGTGACATCACAAGAAACACAACAATAAATCTCTAGTGGATTAGGAAATCACTGAGATGACAGGAAGGTATCTTTGGACTCAGTTGTTATGCACTATACTTACTTCACTTAATTGTTGTATGAAAAACATAATTTTTGATTTCTAGGAAGACTACCTCTTCCCCTTGATATTTTGCAAAGTTCAGTTATTGAAGATTTTCTATAGCTGAATAAGTGCATTATAGGGTTTTAGCTGACATCACCACTTCAGGGTTGAGCTGGTATAGCTGAACAGTGGATTAGAGAAACAATGCATTGACATTAGTACAGAGGACCACATGGTTGCCATTTGATGCTTGAAAACCTTCTTTAAAGTGACTTACTTGCTCACTTTACTATTTTCAGGGTTAAATTCTAGAATTGGCCAAATATTTTCCAGAGGTTGAGTGCTTGAAACTCTCATGAATTTGCTGCTAAACATAAGCTATTGAATTTGATGGAAGATGAATGTAAATGTTTGGCATCAGAGGCTGTGTTGCTCTTATGGAAATTTTGAGAAATGAATGTCAAGTTGTCTGATCTTAGGAATATTTCAGGGTTTATATCACAGCTTTTCCTATGCTTTCACTATAGCATTGTATATTGCTTCTGATGTCTGGGTGTTTTTCTTTTAGCAGATGTAGATTCTTTGTAATAAGGTTTTTTACTTACTGATATTTTGGAAGGAGAGATTATCATGACTATTTCTATCTGTGGAAATAGTTCTTTTTTTACTCCACAGAGAGAGTGAATCAGTGTTTTGCCCTTTTTCATGACCTTCAGAAAACATTACCTTTGTGCTACTGTATAAGTCTGTAATTATTTTATCTAGAGTGTGTGCAGCCCTGCCCCCAAAAGGCTAAAATAGGACAAGAATAGTTACATAAAAGGTGATGATGGCCACCACAGGTACGGAACAATTTCCTATAGCAGAAGCAGGCCAGAGAAGAGCAGTTGCAGAGAAAGAGGGTACTCCATGTCACAAACAGCACGGTGAAAGCTAATACAGAGCAATTGATGACCATTAATTGTATGACAAGAATTGAAGAAATCAAGTGGAAATTTGAAAGACCACAAGAAATATTCTTTTATTCAATGAATGCTTGAAATTCTTGAAATGAATGACCATTAATTCTGTTAACAATAGTGGGGTACCTACTGCCTTCTGCTCAGAAAATCCCCCAGTCGTGAGCTGCAAGACAAGGAAAACTTTCCACAACTATTTTGACTATATCCATATCTCTTTAATATTTACCATTATTCATTGATGCCATAATATAACCTTGGAAAAACTCCTGGTATGATGTGGGGTAAACACCATAGATGATTTTGGTGGTTTGTCCTAACTTTAGTCCTAACAGTTGGTCCCTGGTACCCTTAACTTGTTTCTTTTTTACTGGCAGAGTCTCCTGGCTCCTTAAAGTGTCATTGGGACAAGAGAAAGAGCCTGGTAGAGCATTTTTGGGCAACACAAGCATACGATATAATGCCAGCTGCATAATGCAATATTGATGTTTCTCCTGATGTTTGTCTTTTGTTAAGATGTTTAATGCTGAAGTGTACATTTCTTGAAAAACTACCATGGACTACCAGCCCCATACCTTGGTCAATTGATTTTGAAAGAATGTATTTTTGTCTTTGAGGTTTTTGGGTTAAGCATGCACGTTTCATTTTAAAAAGGAACATGGTGCAGAACCAAAATCTTTGGCTGCAAATAAGGAACCCTTTGCAGGCACACCTTGATAATTTCTGAGATAGAGGTCTTCCACTGGGGTTTTCTTCTTGCTCAAGGTCAGATAACTTTCACAGTACTCATACCATCTGCAAGATTTACTAGCAGTTGTAAAAGTAGCTGTGAAATATAGTTTTATTCTTGACATCTGGAAGAGAGCTTGGTGTGGTAACTGGTCTATAAATTATAAAAGTAAATATACATGCATGAATACTTTGAGGTGTAATGCATGTACTAAACACACAGTATATGTACCATCAAGTATTTCAGAAATATCTAATATGTTCTGAAATATAATTTCTGCTTTTTTCCCTCACCCCATAAACTGAGGAAATGTCTCTGGAGTCATGTGTCTGCACTCAAGGTTTAGTCATGTGCTACCAAATCATCTGCATGAGGAAACACAAAGGCATTCACAGCATAAGCTACCTGCTCTGTGGATCTATAGCCATAGACAACACTATTGGTGGCTGGCTTTCCATTTCCTCTTTGCCCCTTTTCTTTACTCCTATGCAGATTTGTGAGGAACCCAGGCTTCTCCAGATTATTTACACATCAGTCAGGAATTTTGAGCCAGCATGGAAAATGCAGAGGGAACAAACCATGCTAATTTTGAGCCAGCATGGAAAATGCAGAGGGAACAAACCATGCTGAAAAAAAGGTTGGCCAAGATTAGTTTTCTCATGGAATAGTGGGGAAACAGCCAAGGTAACCACAGGTGTCAATGTAGTTCATGATAAGGAGTGTGAATCCTCAAATGACGGCTGTCTTCTCTTTTTCCTCTCAGCACCACAGGTTAGATGCAAACCAAAATTTCAGAAGAAAAGGCATTTTAAAGACATGGTTACCTTGGAAGATTTTGGATGTCAGTTTAGTTAGAATATTATACAGCAATGAAATTACTTTAACAGAGAAATGTTCTTACTAGATTTTTTTTTTTTCTTTCAGTGATGATCTTAAGAATGCAATGGTTATTCCCTTGGGGTGTAAGTCTGTTAGTATATTACTTTAAGTATATTACAGGGTTTGGCTGACAAAAGTACTTCAGCAAATATTTCAGCTTGTTCTTGCACTCTTCATCTTGGCTTTGAATATTGAGTTCATAGTCTGCATTGCATGATCAGTCTTGAGCTTAATTCATTCACAGGTAAAAAGAAATTTCAATGCAGGACTTAAGCAGAGAAGTCATTCTTTGAAGAGTAGCTATACATGCATGCATACACCTGCATAGGTACCTGATTTTATCGAGTTACATATTCATGTAGATCTCTGGGATGTATATGTAGTCATGTTCTGTGAGGGCACTGTCATAGTTTGGAGCGTTCAGCCTCATTCTCTAGTGCTGATTGTTCTGATTGTTCATTCCTGAAAAATGAAATTGCTATGTTCTCCCCCTGAAAAAGGTCTTTCGTGTTCCTAATAGCATGGTAAATCTGAAGGGAAGAGGGCCTCCTAGCTCTTCAGAGAGCATACACTGCATAAAGCTCTATTTATACATTCTTCAAATTTGCACCAAACTCTCTAGCTCTTCCTCAGGTGATTCATTGTGTTTGACTCTCATGACATCTAGGGAGTCAAAACTCATATTCTGTCTCACTAAGCCAGTTTCACTCCATCCCATGAAGCTCAAGAGCTTCTTTCTCTTTTCTTGGAACATAAAGAAATGTGCCTAGTGGTACACAATGCTTTGATTTGTGAAACCTGTCCAAACAGCCATTTCAACACAGGAAATAGCTGATAATAACACAGGATTTGAAAATCAGCTTGTATACAATTTAATTTAGAATATCTAGTAACCAGAGCAGGTGATAGTTGGTAATTAGGAGGCACGGCTCAAATGAAGACTGAGCTCTGAGGGAGGTATGTGTGATTGTCTGGATTAGATTAGATGTTGCTGCAGTTATATTGCACTACAGTGAATCACAAAATGACAGAATATCTGAAAAAGGACCCAAAAGTATCACAGAGTCCAGCACCTGGCCCTATACAGGATTCCTACTATGTATCTGAGAGTGTTTTCCAAACATTTCTTGAACTCTGTCAGACTTGGTGCTGTGACCACTTCCCTGGAGGGATTGTTCCAGTGCCCAAACACCCTCTGGGAGAAGAACATTTTCATAGTGTGCAATCTAAACCTCCTCTGATGCAGCTTTGTGTTCTTTCCTTGAGTCCTGTCTCTGGTTACCAGAGAGAACAGATCAGTGCCTGCCCGTCTGTTTTTCCTTGTGAGGAAGCTGTAGATTCATTCCTCAGTCTTGTCCAGGCTGAACGAGCCAACTGACCTCAGCCACTCCTTATATCCACCTCCTTCATGCCATTCACCATCTCCAGGAACATTTATGTTCTCCTCATTTTTATTTTTTTCTTTTTATGAACTACAAGTCTTTCCCCAAAAAGGTGCGTGGAACCATCAACAGCACTGTTAAATCTTTCACTATTGAAAATATTAAAAAAAAAGAATCTGGAAAAAATAAACATAATCTAATAACATTTCTCCATTTTCTTCAGCCTTGCTCCAAAACATCTCCAAATACTTTGCAGACATGATTTTAGTGTCAGCATATTCCTAGTTCATCATCTCACAGAAGGGGAACAACAAGTTGAGCAAGAATGCCACCTTGTTTGAAGTATGGATCCCTGTAACATAAAGAAATGAGAGTTATAAAATTCACTGCCTTTGAAAATAAGTCTGTTCTTAGGTGATATGATTGACACTATCGAGACCAGTTAAGTATATAAGCGTGTGTTTAAATTTGAGCCTTGACTAGCTTGAATGGACCACATTCTCAAGGTACTGGAGTATCTAAATCTGATTTCTATTGGAGGCAAGGCAACTCAGCTGGCTTCCTGTGGTTCTCTGCAACATGATAAAGCCCAGTGCCTCAAGAAAAACACAGCCTCAGCCATCTGCTCCTGCATGAGCTGGAGCAAGCTGTTTACTAGCTAGGACAGCTCATTTGCAGTAGGCCACGCCATAACTGATCCATGGCCAGACAACACTGCAACTTCTGTAAAGGACTCAGAATTAGTCACATAGATGTCAAAAACTTAAACAAGCATCTGAAAAATGAAGACCTTGTCTGATAGTCCTAACCCATAGACTGTTTCAGTCATTTGATCCAAACCCATGCACAGAAAACTTAGAATTTATATGAAAAGAGAGAAAAGAATGAAGGCCAGTTTCTTCACATGTTGCTCCAGAGCTTTATATAGTTTCTTATGACTTCTTTTCCCCTTTTGAGAGCAGTAAACAAAGCCAGCTCATGGAGATGTATTAGAACTGAGCTTCTTCTTAAAGCCTCTTCTGGACCTCATTAACATAAAATATACAGAAACCCCAGAAGTCTGCAAAGTTATTTCAGAGGCTGAAAATAATCTTCCTGTGATGGTGCAGGTATAGAAATAAAATGCTCTGTGTATATTTTATGTAGCTGTATATTTTGAGAGAAATTTGAATCCCCCCACAAAGGGGGAATTTCTCTTATGAGGTAGGGCTGAATAATTTTATTTAAAATGAATAAATAAGAAAATGAAAGAGCAGCTTGTTTCTCTAAAATCCAAGTTGTAAAAGATATTTGTTTAGATTTTTAAAAATTTTGTTTATTGGTCTTTTGGTATTTTATGTTCTTAGATGATTACAAGGATTTAAATAGGATTTCTAGTTCTGGTTCAATAAGATTTGAAAAAAGAGCTTTAGTAATCACAGTGCCAATTCAAACTTACTTCCTACTAAAGAGCAAGCCCAAGGAATGCTTAGCTTTTCTGGTTTAAATTCTTCATTAAAAAGTAAAAGTTTAAATTGGCAGGAAAACTGCTGTTTAAGCTGCTAGTACACCAATATCAGAGAAAGCTGAGTTTTAGCCGTTGGTACTCTGCCAGGTACTGTACTACATAGAAACAAGATAAAGAGAGAAATAAAGAAAAAAAAATTATGGGATAAGATATTTTTTATTTAGCCTGTGATACCCTAATACCCTATGGATTTAATGTTAAGAAATAAAAGTTTATGAAGTACTTCTTAAGGCTATAACCAATGGACTTTCAAAATCGGTTGATTTGCACTAGCCAGGATGTCCAAAGAATGGTAACATATAACTGCAAAATATAGTTTTGTTTGGTCAAATGATTGGCACATGTTTCTCAAGAAATATCCTTATAACTTACTTAAAGCTCTGCTTATGAGTAACAGGTCTTTTTGCTCATGAGTGTAATAATTATGCACAGTATTACACCACTTAGTTCTCTTAAAAGTTATAGCATCAGGGGCCTGATGTAGTTTGGCATTTCAACTGTAAGAACTTAGTTTTCACATATGATGTCTCAGCCACTCTGGATCCTAGCCACCTAAAACTTGGCAGACAAGTTTGTCTGCCCAGATGATTTTTTTTTAATAGTTTAAGATTAGTAAATCCTTTTCTGTACAATAGCCAAAAAAATTTGTTTGGAGCTAGTTTTATAGGTTTTTTTAGCAGCTGCAATTATAAAATTATTCTGTTAAAAAAACAAAAAAGGGACAATCTGCTACTTGTCACCAATTTTTTAAGACTGAAGCACGTACGATTTTTAAGCAAAAAACCCTCACCACTCCTTAGACAAACAACGAAAATTAAATATTGGACCTTGAGACAAATAAATTCTCCAGCAGACTTTACCAGTTGCACTTTACCTAGGCAACCAGAGTGGCCAAGGGAAAACACTTAGCAAAGTTTTAAAAACATCTTTCTTCTCTTGCAGCACAGCGCATCAGTCTTTCTTTTTGCTGTGCCTTAGTCATGTCCCCCCCCACTGTGAGGAGAGACAACCATTCCCGAACTCGTGTGACCAGTGTGCCACCACCAACCCTCAAAACTTCTCACAGGCCGCTCTACACTCTTATCATCCATCTTTTAAAGAACCTTCATAAGTTACCTGACACTGGAGACCTAATATATCGACTTCATGGTCCAGCACTATACTTCAGAACCTGAGAAATTTTCCTGTGGGCCTCAAGATGTCCATACAAAAAATTGTCTGTAACATCAGCTGTTCCTTTGCCTGAATAGTCAGAATGAGCCAACCCGACATATTATAGACTATCACCAATCCCTTGAGCATCTGATAGTTTCATTTGAATTAAAAAGAAGAAGAAGAAAAAAAAGTGGGGGGTTTTTTTTGGGTTGTTGTTTTTTTTTGGTTTTTTTTTCAGCAGGCAAATCATGCAGATTTAGAACATAGGCATTTCTAATAGACTGGATTAAGAGAAGGATCCTAATCCAATGAAGTTTATAATAGCACTTACAGTCAGAGAAATGCACATCACTGATCCTTTAATTCACTTTCTGAACTGAAAAATTTAACCAGTATGTATTATTTTGATCCAAATCTGAAACAATTTAAGTTTCAATGGCTTTTGCAGGTTTAAAAAAATAATCAAACCCACAAAACATTCAGTTTTGCTTAGAGAATTTTTAAGGTAACTTTTCTAAACAAAACTATATCTAAATTTGGAATACAATTTAAATAAATTAAACCACTGCAATCAGAACATGTCTAAGTGAATATTTTGACTGGAAAAAAAAGAAGTATTTTTATGCTCTGATCAAACAGTGAAAATACAACATGATTTCACAAGTTCTTTTCACAACTCATTCTAACATTTTTTTACATTATCATATTTTTTAAAACAAACAAAAATTTATTCCTGCTTTCATTTATTTTAAGGTTTTACCACAGATTCACAGGTCAGGCATTTTTTTAGAGTCTATTATACTACCAATTCATTGTCCTGGGTGTGCAACAATGTTCTCTCCTCATATAGGTTCATATTATCTAAAAACATGTGCCCACTTTTGCTTTCTTTCTTTAACTGTATTTTATTTTAAGATGTATATAATTAAAAAAAAATTTCTAAGCATCATATTTCTTATTACTTTGGAAAAAAAGTTTGTCATCAGGCAAACAGTCTTCTGTGCTTTCACGATGCTGCCATGTTGTTATTCCAGCTTTTCATATGAACAGAATTCCAGCCAATTCTGAAGTCTCACACACGGGACAACATTACTGCAGTAATATTAATGTCATAATCTCTTTCCATGTGCAAAATATCTAAGCAATTTATTTAGTAACTGCATTGCAGGCTTCAGTGTTGGAGTCCCTCGTACTTTCCTATCTTGAATGTAAAAGCCTTCTATTAGGAAAAGAAGATCCCAACTGGAAGGAGATTATAATGCAATCATCTGGTTCAGAGCATTATGCCATGATTTTAGCAGTGTGCTAGAAACTCCCTCTGCTCCTGGGCTTAATGAAATTTGAACTTATTATATGGTTCAGCACAGATTTTGGAAGACAACCAAGAAGTATGGGAGGCTTCCAGTTGAAGCAAGGGGCTTGTTTGCCAGGATTTGACTCTCTCGAGGAAAGCTAGCTGCAGGGCCAGATCTTTTCTTTTTGTTGGATACAGAACAGCTATGCACACAGCAGTATTTACTGATGATGGCAGCCTGTGACAGAGCTGTATCTTTCCAGAATACTATAACTAGAGGATGGATACCCAGTAATGATTGCAGCTGTATACCACTCAAAGGCGCTTTGCCACTGCATAATACAGGATTCAAGAAAGGACATTTGATGGCTGCAGTGCATTTAAAAGTGGAAATCCACCTATTGAGTAAAAACCACGTACTACACCTTTCTAGGTGTTACTTTATGTGAAATTATAATATGAAGATATCCTGGAATGAAGAAAGAAATGGTTGTACCTGCACACAACTGCTTGTTCTATTTTTCAGGCTAACAGCTTAGCTGTAACATTTGTGCATTAGCTAAATAACATCTCAAGGGGAGCTGGAGATAGAACCTTGATGTGTCCTGATTGTACGTGTGTGAGTTTGTGCTCTCAAAGGACGGTCCTTAAAAAACTCCCTGCTGGAAGCTATTGTGCATATTGCAAAAGGACCGTTGCTAAGTGCCAATTGAGCTGGTACTGTATACTTGCCATTTTAAAAGAAGATTTCATACCACTTGATTATGTTAAATAGAAATGTTTGAAATTTAAACTGAATTACATCAAAATGGCACAGTAGTTATATGTCTAAAGAGCTGCTGCTACTCACTCTCATAACTAATGTCAATCCCTTCTGGTAGACAGTTTTATGTGAAATCGTGGTAGAGTATATTACAGGCAAAGTTTAGAGAGCCTCGATATAAAAAATGTCATAAATAAATACTACCTTAAAACCAGGCCTATGTTTGTATTAACAAGCAAGAACTCCTTTACAGTAAAGTACTTTCTTTAGCCGAAAAGATATACCAATTTTTAATGTCAGAACTTCATCTTCAGCCTTTAGGCTACTCTAAAGTGTCAGAATTTTTTTTTTTTCTGTGCGAATGATAGGTATTTGGGGAACTCGGTGCACTCTTTTAATGCAATCTAAACATATACTTAGTAGAAATAAACCAGAAATTACCTCAAGACCTGTTTATGAAGAAGAAAAAGGAAGAATAATATAAACAATATGTAGTCAACATCAGAGTCTGGAATCAGAAAGCCAAGATCATGAAATGCTAGAGAAGTGAATGCTAAAAAACAAAATTAAAGTACATGAGCACCTAGTCTACATGTACAAATCTGGTATTTTTATGATCAATAACTACTGATAATATTTGCAGAGAAGTAGTAATTAGCTTTAAAAAAGCTACTTCAGGATTTATGAATGTGAGAGAAATTTTTTAAGTAGTTCTGGGGGAGGAAACAAAAAAGAAAACTCAGATATACACTTAAACAAGTTTTACTCATTATAAAATATATGCTTTTAAGATTTTGTTTTGAATTTTTGTTTTTGGTTATTTCTAAAAGAAAAAAATCAGACAAAGTTTTGTTTGTTGTTTTTTTAAAATAATATTATTACTTTAATAAATATCAGACATATCTAAGAGGGAGGGATTGTCTGAGACTTTTTCAAGATTTTTCATTTCAGGTGTGGTCAGGAAATTCTAAAATGCTACTTTTAATTAAAAAAAATAATTCAAACAGCTCAGATATTACTCTAGGGACACAAAATATGTTGTTACTTGTGCTGGAGTATTATTTTATTTTACACTGTAATTAAATGCTCAGTTGCCCCTCCTCCCCAGTCAATCTGATTTTATCCTTTGAAGGCAACAGATAATTTCCGTATCAAAAGAGCAGTGGCACTTTCATGCATTGACACTCAGTTTCCTGTGAAGTCGCCACAACAAGATGGTTAATAGGTTGTGATGGAAATGATAACCAGTTTCATCAGCAAAAAGTTCTCCTGTGCCAGGCTGTATTCCATGATCTACTAAAAGTTGCAATGCTCACGCTTACATTGTTGTGCTTTTTTCTCTTCCTAGAAGCTGAGCTGTACACTTTATGTCTCTCTATCTCCTGGGCTCAAGCCTGGTTTGCAGTGGTGGTGCCTTACCTACTCATATGTTCTATGATGAGATTGAGACCTCGGGTTGCCTATTTTGTTTCAAAATTTAAATCTACTGTGCTTCATGGAGCTGAAGATCAACTCCTTTNAAGAAAAAGGAAGAATAATATAAACAATATGTAGTCAACATCAGAGTCTGGAATCAGAAAGCCAAGATCATGAAATGCTAGAGAAGTGAATGCTAAAAAACAAAATTAAAGTACATGAGCACCTAGTCTACATGTACAAATCTGGTATTTTTATGATCAATAACTACTGATAATATTTGCAGAGAAGTAGTAATTAGCTNGAATGGATTTCCATGGTATTCATTTTGATTTATTAACTATAGACTCAGTACCCTTAAGACTTCACTGTTAAGATCCCGTTGCAGTTTTAACTTGAGATGCATTTTGAAATGTATCTCTTACTTGGCTCCTGTTAAAGCAAAAAAAATATGCACTTTGAGTTAAATGTTGCTTTTGACTGGGGTCTGGTGTAATCAACTTACCCAGAGGGTGAAGAAAGAGGTGTGGCTAATTTTCGGTGATGGTGCTGGAGATGGTATTGTAGTGGTGACACAGCAGCCCTGGTTAGAGTAACTCACTCTCCTAACTGGTTACTCCTGAGTTCCTGGTTACTCTTGTTTTGTAGCAGGGTCCTTCTTATTCATGCTGCCAATGGAAAGAGCAGCTGAAACCCTTATGTGATCTCTTGTCTGAAGAAATACCAGGTGAAGGTGTAAAGGGATCCTCTGAATTCTAATCTGGATGGAATGAAAGACACCTAGTACAGTGATTTTGACATCCCAGGATCAGAATAATATCTGGCTGCTTT
>VWZN01022095.1:73502-78963 GCA_013396955.1 Regulus satrapa | reverse complement strand
AAAAAAAAAAAAAACCAGTTTCCTGCAGTTTTCTCTCTCCTTTTACTCCAAGTTTAAAAAGGAGTGGTCATTATGGTTAAATTCGTGTCACGGAACAGTCAGCTACGGTATATATAGCAGTCATGTTAGAAAAGCACTGTTATGCAATTATGACTGCAAGAAAAGCTCTTTCAGGGATAGAACTCTATGTACCCCCAAAGAGAATGACCTTGACTAAGACAGTTTGAATGGTACTCCATCTTACCTTCTATTACTACAACTTTCTTTCCACTTATATTAATGTTTATAGAGCAAATGCTGCATCTATTATAGTAAAGAAGCAAATATGGTGTGAGTATGGACTGATAAATTATTGTATAAGTCAATGAAAGAGTGTTGGAAACAGAGGAATATGTAGTAAACGTGATGTAACTTCTACTGCAACAATAATTTGTTCACTGAAATATTTTTAAATGTGTGGATTTAAAATGATCATGACCTTTTTTTTTTTACATTTTGCTTTGAATTTTTATGGTGTATTTTATTGAAACATACTTTAAAAAATCAGTCATCTTAGTATTCATTTTTTTCAAATTATAATCTTTTACCACTTAATAATAGAGGAGAAGAAGCTTTTTAAACACATAACAACTGTGACAATTTGATGGAATTCATTTTATGCAATAATTTTATCAAATAATATATTTCTTTTGAAAAATACTATGTATTAAAACATTACCCACAATTTAGGTAGAATGGTAAAGAAATGTCATTTTTAAATACACGACCCACCTTTGATGACAGTGCAGCACAATCACAACATATTAAAGGAGGTTTTGGTATGCTTTGGAACATAGGATGTGTATGAATAAGCCTACAGATGAGTGTCCAGCCTTTTTGAGCTAAATACTCTTTTCTTTTTACTCATTTCTCCCTGTGCATCTCCATTGGTTTTCATGGGTTTTCATGGGTTCAACTCAAGACAGGATACCATTCTAAACACCTGAGTCATGAAGACACATTTGTGTGTCATAGATTAAGGCATTCATAGACTCACAAAAAGCAAATTTTGGTCTCTTTGAATATCTTCAGGACTGATGTGCCAGTGAAAGTGTAGTTCTGGAAACAGGGTCTAACATACACCAACATAAAAACAAACTCAGCATGGATACTTTTAGGAAAGATCAGGGCAAATAATCAGAGGCATTTCTTCAACAATCACAGATCTTCAGATGAAGGATGGAATTAAAATTCCTTAAATTCAAGTTCTCCTGTGGATAAGTAAAACATGCAAAACATACCGAAATGCAATGAACTTATGAGTATTAAAAGCAGCAGGGACTGAACATGAATTAAAATGTCTATGTAGATAATTCCAGAAATGGAAACTGGAACTCTTGATGACAGAGACAGAAATATTTTCCCTCACACCTTAGCTTCTTTCACAAAACTCCCAAGAAGTCTTTCTTCCAGGATACTTGGGCTGTCTTGGTAAAACATCAAGCTCATAATAATTCCTTTTGGAAGTTATTTTTTTACCTCTATAAAGTTCTAATTTATTTTTTTTTCTAAGAATTAAGATGTTTACCTGGAAGATGACTGGCATCCTCCATTCCCAAAAGTCTAGAAAATTCAGCAGTTCAGACTGTAGACTCAGCTAAGCAGAAAAACATCTGCATCTGCTGATGGTCCAGCTACCTCTTAGAAAGAATGTCTGTTCTAAATGGGACTGGTTGAGCAGGGACATGTGACATCACAGTAGGGGGCAGGAATCGGATTTAGTTTAGTCAATCGAAGAATAGATTATTATGATACAAAGCATACACTGCAAGCAAAGATACCTGAGGTATGAATGAGAAGGGGGAATGGAAAAACTCACCAATGTATGGATAATCATGGAAGGTGGGGACAACTGTCTGGCCAGGAGGAGGATTCAAAGGAACAAAAGGAAGAGAGATGACAGAGAAGAAGAGCATCCCCTTCCTTTCAGCAGCACCATGGCAGCAGGTAGACTACCATCAGCCTCCGGTTTTAGAGGGCTCAACATTACCTTACCTTCATTTTTAAGATGTTTATCAATGGAAGAATTCATTAAAGGCCACTTTCATTTCTTCAGGGAATACTGTAAATACAAGAAGCCTCCCACTTCAGATGAAAATCAGTCCTTCAAATAAACTTGCTGAGTATCTGCTCGGGTTATTGCATCTGCCACTGTAACAAGTCCATTTCTTTCCCAGGATGAGATTAGGCCTTTTTGTATATAAGCACTGACTTGTCAGAAGGCACTGGAAAAGAACCTTATTAAATATTTACTTATTTACTATGAAGAAATTCTGCAGTTTACTTACCACAAAGGAAAAACACATGAACAAGCATAAAATATTGCACAATTTAGAGTAGCCTTAACAGTAATAGGACCAGACTTTCAGGGGGAAAATTCCTTCTTCAGTTAAAAACTTGTCTTCCATTAAAAAAGAAAAAAAAACTTTTTTATTTGGATTTCTAGTTTATTTTGCAAAGTTTGTCTCAGCCTTTTGCCTTCAATGCCTTAGCTGAGCATCATGGATACCGCCTTATGAACACACACATCAACAGGTTACCTTGAAAAATTCAAATATTTCTAATACTTGAGATGAAGTCTTGTTTTTTGGTTTGTTTTTTCTTTTTTTGCTTCTAAAAGATCTGTTTCATGATGTCATGACTATTCCATACACTTCTCCTGAACAATTTTCCTGCAAGACTTTTGTTGTGGATGCTCTTAATATTTGATAAGTGTTCCATAAAATACTGCTGTCTCTTTAGAATTTACCATGTTCTTTTCCTGCCTTAGCTGCAGACAGAATATAATTCTTTTAGTGGTCTGTATGAATATTCATAAGTGACAAGTACTCTGAGTTCTAAAATATCGGATAGGGAGGTTTTACAATTATTAGATCAGGGCTTTTCTCAGTTGTACCCTGGGATTAAAATGTCTTTATTTCAGTGCAGTAACAGAGGAAGAACACAAGATTACAATAGATTTAACAAAAAAGGAGATAACTTTGCATTATTTTTCATTCTTCTTTCAGTCTCCATCATGAGGATGGAGTCGTGCTGTGACATTCTTCTCTGGGTATTGGAACATGAGAATGATATACTCGACTTTGAATGTCTCAAGTTTTGTAACGTATAATAGCTGAGTTTTACTTCTTTCACCCTGGTATTTTGCATTTTGATAGGCAAGTGCCACTTCACCGCCGAGGCCCTTCTGCTGACCTTTAACACAGCAGGTAGCTTCAGCAGTGCAATTATCACTATGGGTTGTGGTGTCCTGGAGGAAGTCAGCATGTGCACATGTATAAACTGGGATATCAAGGATATAAAAAGCAGAAGAGCACATACCAGGCAAAAGAAGTCATTTGATCATGACAACCCAGCCAAGCCAAAGTCAGAGTGAGAGTTATATCAGAAATTCTTGCTTTGCCTCCTTCATGAATTTGAGTTAAAGCGTCAGAGGCTACAATTATTGTGACCCCATTTTACTTTCTCTTAAGCTACTAAAATTTCCAGTTAAAAAGTTCTGCCTACTGGTTGACTAACAGGAAATCAACGTACAGGAATGTGATTTACCTGCTTGATGTACAGTTATTAAGTTTGATCCTGGTTTCCTGTTTCACCATTGAAACTGGGTCTTACACAGGACATTGTTTCCAAATGTGGGTACCTAAAGCATAAATAAGTATGAGGATGTTCATTCTTATTTTATAGGACTACCTTCTATGAAAAAACCCACAGGACTTTACCTTCAATAACAAGAGAACACCAATACAAGTTTTAGTGAATTATTACTATACCATGTTTAGCAAAGAGCAATCAATGTGTACTTATATAAGTAGAAGACAGCCCACCCACAAAAGGTTGAGCAAAACGGACATAAATGTCTCACATACTGTAGTTTTTGCTATTGCACTTCTAGTTATCATTCCTGATGCTGAGGAACTGCTCTCAAAATTTTCTTGAATTGAAAATGCATTTTATGACAGAAGTGTATGTGTTATATGGTACTTTTGTCTTTGTAAATATAATTCAAAAAACTTGTGGGTGTCTTCCTTAATTAGTAGCACTCTTTAGAAACACTCTGCATATTCAATCTTTGCTTTTGCTTTCCTTAATTTTATTTTCTTCTATATTTGCTTTCATTATTTCTCTTTTCTTCACTTGGTGGCTACTGTTGTCCCACTGTTCTCCTTCCCAAGTTACACCTCCCCTCCATCTTCCTTCTCTTATGTCTCCATTCAAAATAAAACAGAGCTCTGTTCACTATTTTTCTTCCCAAGAAAAGTTCATGTTTCTTCAACATACTGCAGGAGGACAGCTTATGCTGATTTTGCTGCTTAAATATTATTTTTCATAGTTTCTCTGTTTATTTTTTCAAATGTGCTAAGAGACCTCCCAATGAGATCCCTTCTTCCCTCTTCACAATCTTCCCCTTAAGAATGTGAATGTTGCTAGTATCTCTTGAATAAAATCCAGTGACCATGTCCACATCAAATCAAACTGAATTTACTCCATGCTCAGCAGCTGTTCCATTGTCTCCTTATTACAACACAATATTCTGTTTGTTTTATTTATTTATCATTTCTAAGTACCAGGCTTTCTGGCAAAATGTTGCCAGCTGGAAGTTACATGGAAAATGTTTAGCACAGCTTTAACACATGCTCCAGAGTATGTGTACACTCATTTCATTCTTGGTAAATCAGCATTTAGGGAATATGGGGAAATAGGCTGTGAAATGCCATCAGCTTGTCCTGAGCTATGGTGCTATTTAATAAAATCTCTAGCAAATTCAAATGGCAGAAACTCTTCTGAGTCATTAGTGCATGCATTTTCTCCTCCCTGAGCTATCAATATCAAAAGCATCTTAAGAAACTGTGTCAATGAAAAATGAAGGAAAATAAATAGAAAAAAAAATTAATAGGTATTTCTGATGAATAACTATCATCCCTGACTGTGCTAAATCACATTTCTAATCTCTTTATTTTGGGCATTTATTAGCACTTACTTTCCTCAGTTAAATAAAAATGACATGTTATAAATAATGTTTATGCCTCCAGGATTTTATGTAGAATATCTTCTGTTTTTCTGTAGCTTTTGCTTTATTCAGAATTAACTAGTCAAGTTTTCTGTTGACAAGGCCCAAAATACAGAAATAAGGAATGAAACTATCAGCATCTGCAAGAAGATCTTCAGTTTTTGAGGTAGGGGGAGTTACTGCACAGGGAGTCTCACAAGCACCCTTATCATTTCTTGGTGCAAGAGTTCAAGTTTCAATGTCTGTTGCCATGTCCCCATATCAGCCCAACAAAGATCTTCCACAGCACATTATACAAGCCCATTAAGATTAGACTCATCTTCCTAAACAAATAAACACTTACATTTAGGTTGAATTCCCACCTGTGAATCACAAATAAATGAGCTTTGGTACCGACCTCAATTTTGAATA
>VWZN01022095.1:58502-68502 GCA_013396955.1 Regulus satrapa | reverse complement strand
TCTTACTAATGAAAAGTTTAGATGACAGAATACATTATGCAAAAGTTCCAGCTTTATGCCTACTATTCTTTATTCATTCACACATATAATATGTACTTTATTATGTTAATCAAAATGCTACATAAGTCTATTTTTTCTGAGTAATGTATCGCAATTCAATTTCGCTTCGATAGAATACTGCAAGCAATTACATCTACTTCATCTCTCTGTCTCTTCCTTTCCCTCTTTATCTTTTTTAAATGTTTTATTGACTTATGGTATGTGAGCTTTTAAAATCCTGCAGACTTACAGAGATCTTCATTTATAAATGGAAACTGAAGCAGAAAACTTCTGACTTTTTAAATCCTTGATATTTAAATTGCATTTTCATATGTATAGAAATAGTTCAGTAACACCATTTTAAGTAATCCTTTAGTTCAACCTTTGTCTTTCTAATATAAACATTTTTTTTTTATTTCTCCAAAGTTTATCTGGACTTTTTCAATATGATGTATGTCAAGGAATCAGCCTAAGTGATAAAAGCAGGAAGGGAAAGTCTGCATCAGTGAGTATTTATATTGGCAAGAGCTGACAATTTTATAAAAGAAAAACAAACACCAAGGCTGTTCATTTCTGAAATGAAATCAACTTCACTTCATTTCTCTCAGGAAAACATCATCACATGAAATGATATAAATCAGTATTGATATCAGTAAGCTTCAAACTGGAAGAGACAAATGCACACTGCTGCACAGTAATTCAATGGCTCCGAGTCAAGTTTACTGTTGTCTCGTTTCTACTAATCATTGTAAAAATTCCCTGTGAAATAATTATCCCTAAAACAATCAGGCCAGTATATCTCTATAAAGGAGAGGATCGATTTAACAACAAACTCTAGATTTATCTGTATTGATTAGAGGGCATTCAGTGTAATTTTAGTGAATTATGTTTGGCTTTCATTTCCCAGTAGAAATTTTTCTTGTGATGATCAAAAGGTAAATTACAAACTACTACATGGTCTTTTGTGTGCCACTTACATAACAACCAACTATTACTTTTCAAAGAAACTTCAATGTAAGAAAGGAAAAAAAAATTTGGGATTCTTTATACATGATATCTTGCTAAAAAATCATATGACTGAGTTTATAGCACTTACCTAAGAGCCTGATGTCATCTTCTCAATTCATTAATACAGAAATCAGGACTCCACTAAAGAGTCTGTGCTAAAGGAACAAATCCAAGATCATCTTATGAGAATAGAATTAGAAAGATTAAGAAAGTAATATGATTTTTCTTCTTAAATAGGAGTAATTTCAAAGCAGCTGTTAACACTTTCATGTCTGAAACTTCCTTACTGGCACAAGGGAGAACTACAGGAATCAGACAGATTCAAAGACAATTTAATGTAGCTGTAAGTCTGACACTGCTGCTGATACAATTTAATTGAGAACTAATTAGAACTAAGAAGGCTAGTTATTTTGTCAACTGCACATGTGTTAGTTCCAGTCATTTTTAATCCAATGTAACAAAGATAAAGGGTCTAACTTACTTTGTTTAGTTAATAACATTAGGCCAGAAGGATCACCTAGTCATTTCATGTTACCCAATACATTGCTAATATAAACAATGTTTAATTACAGTGACTACTTACTCCCATGAAATGACCAATTAGAACATTTGCTGATTCTACATGTTCACTGTTAGAGACATTTCCACAGGCTTTCTGTGAGTTGTATTCATAAATTCTACCCCAGCTGGTAGGAAGCATAAGAGGAGAATATGAGAGGAAAAAGTTTTTAAGCAGCACAATGAACATTTAAATTCTGAGACAGAGTTTCCATGCAAAAATATATAAAATTAAAATATACCTTTTAGTACTCCCTTGAGTATGTGATATTGCACATTTATAGGCTATTCTTGCTGAATCAAGCAGATTATATGGTGTATTCAAGACTCATATGATAAAGAAGGCATGTGGTACCATTTTCATATTTAGACCGACAAATATAGACTGATTTGAATTCACTTACAAAGCTGATTTATTGACTATAATCTGCACCTGGGATGAATTATGCCAGAGTAGTCTCTTATCTATTTTAGTTACTTTATTGATCAGTCAATAACAGTCCCCTGAAATATTAGTCCAGCCTGTACTGCTGTTTTCTTAAGTGGCAAAATCTGGCAATGATATTGACAGCATGTGTAAACTCAAATTAAGATCATAATAGAAAAATACAACAAATGAGAACAAACCCTTCCTTGTCTAAAGAAAAATTGCTGACTCTGTAAAAATTACTTTTTAATGATTGAATTATTATCCCTTAAGTAATCATCCTGAAAACTTTCTTAGTTATGTTAAAGTAAATAACAGTACATCAGTATGTGCATTGCTAAGTCTAACTAACACAAAGTATTAGAAATACTGGAAACAATGAGAGAGCTATCTAGACAACTTATACAAAGCAAATTGTGTACAAGGATTGCAATCAATGCGTATATCACAGCCAAATAAAAATTGGATACTGCATAAGTATCTGGAAGTATTGGTGTTATCAATTGCTCTGCAGGTGTCTAAAATGCCTGGCTACTGCTCATGTCAGTGCAAAGACTCAATCCTTCTCTCACTTCAGTGAGTTCAAATGTTTCCACTCAGGTCAGTGTGATAGTGTCAGGCCCTTTTCTTATTCTTCTTAGGCAATGCCCTATACAGTATTAATCTACTTACATGAAAGATTTTTGTTTGAATAAAAGTCAGCATGATAATCTGCATGTCTGACCATTAGAATTTGAGAGAATTAAAATGTAACTTAAAACCCACAATATGTAAATAATTACAATTTGCTAAAAACTAAAATCAAAAATTAACAAATGTTCGCTTAAATTAATTGGTGTATGCTGAATGTCTGCAATGTGCTACATTGTCTTGTGCAGGATATTTTAAACTTAAATATATTATAAACGTAGTTTTATTGAAATTAGATTAATAAAAGAATTAAATTAAAATACTCCCTTTTTATTCTAGAAGAAAAGAGCTAGAAATTATTAAACTATCCAGAAAAGAATCAAAGCTTTTATATAGAAAACAATTCCTTGAGCTGAATTGCAATAAATCAATAAGATGGGTATTTTTCAATAGGCAATAATTGTCTTTATATAAACCGAAAATATTGTTTGGGATGATTAATATACAATGCCACATAGTGCATTTGGGAGTGTCAATGCATAACTCTTAGTTCTAATGTTATTATGTAATTGAGAGAACATGTTCATTTGCCCTAATAACTACTAAGATGCACTTAATAAAATGAAATGTAATAATACTTACAATTTAATCTATTCATGGAAGTAATTTTAAAAGTCTAGCATTCTCCTTAATGTGGATAACATTCATAATTTATAAAGTGTTGTGATGCAGAATTGACAATGCCATTGTTTTTTACACTTTGAGATGAATCTGCAGGCTTCATTATCTGCATACCAACCTCAGGATTATCAAGGGCAAACAAAAGATAATTAACACCAGAAACTGGCAAATGCAGGAGATACTGAGTGAGATTTTTCATTTAATGTAGAACCTTTGAAAACTGGGAAATGGAATAACAGTTCAAAATCTTTTTTTTTTTTCCCTTTACAGAAAACTATTCCAGTATGTTTTCTTTTCTACATTTTAAATATAATGGTTTTTTTGCCATAAAATTATATTGGCATGTTCAGCCTTATATACATTCAACAAATGAATGTGAAAAAAAGAGTATTTTCTTCCAAAGTACTAAGTATTCCTTTTCTGCAGTGTTTTTTTTTTTTTATCTAGAACAGCAGATGGATAACTGGTATAAATTTTCAAATTCTATGGTTTTCCTTGCCCACAACAAATATATAAATAGATCACTTAACTTCTCCTTCCCTCATTGTGTCATTCTCTAAGGATGAAAACTTCTACTATACAAATTTGATTAATGAATAAGATATATTTTTATGTTAATAGCTTGTAGGAAAATGTGTGAGACTGCCTTGGGCATTTTTATATGTACTCACAGCAGAACAATAAAGGTTTACTAAATGCTGATATATATTTGAAAGAGTCATATTTCAATCCATAAGCATCACTGACCTGTTTCTTTTTAGTTTTTGAACAAAACGTCCTGACTATGATTCTGCATTGCACTCAAAAATATTTGCCATGAAACTAATAATTTCTACAAAAGGTCCAGCCAAAGTCATTTTACAAATGGAAATGCAGGGAAATGACATTCAGAGTTTTACACAACTTACAGGTGTTGATGATAGTCTAATTCTCCACATGTTACTTTCCTAAGAAGTACTAATTACAAAGAAATGTAATTATTAACCTAAGGACTATCCATGAAAGATTCAAACATTTGTATTTAAAGACCTTGATGTATTACATACCTTCACTTTTCACAATTTAGAACTGGAAATGTCTTTTAAGTGAGTCCAAAATGAAATACAATCAGTAGGAGCTTATTTTCCACCCAGCAGAGCCAGCTGAGAGTACTCTATGCAGGGATGATGGTTGCACCTATAATTCAAGATGCAGGATAACTTAACAAGTCTTGTTCTCTTCCAGAAGGTCTGATGCCAGTTCCTTCATTATCAGGGCTGTCCTCATAATGGTTCATTCATACACACAGAAAAATCAGACACACATCATCATCATAATGGTTCCTTCATTATCAGGGCTGTCCCTTATTTCTACTTACCAAACCTTTTTCTTCTTGGTCCTGATTCATCCTGGGCAGTGACATGCACCAGAAGGTGAATGGTTCAGGGAAAGCCGTATGGGCGCACTGGCCCCCCAGAGACAGGGAGGACAAGGCCAAGGGCTTTCTCCACATCCTTGGATATCCAGACAAGTATTAAAGTGCCTGAAATCCCACAGCAACAACGTGGTTGATGATCAGCTCAAATGAGTGAAGAGCATGCCTCTGAGATCAGCAGGGCATGTGGTACCCTGGAGTGTGCCAAGCACAGCATCCTTAAGAGGCAGAAAGAAGAGATGGTCTCACTAGGCTCAGCCTCACCTCAAGTACTCTGCACTGTTTTGGACAACATAATACATTATAATGTGCCCAAATTAGGACGAAAAAATGCCAAAGGGACTAGAGGGCATGCCTTTTGAGGAGCAGGTGAGCATATTTTGTTTATTCACCTCAGAGAATAGGAGGGTGCAGAGTGATAATTGCTGTCTACAACCTCCTCATGAGGGGGAGTGGAGATGGAGCACTGATCTCTTCTTTCTGGTGTCCAGTGATGGAATGTATTAAAGCTACATTAGAGTGGATATTATGAAAAAAGTTCTTCACAGAGAGAGTGGTCAAAGACTGGAAACAAGCTCTTGATGAGTTTGGTCGTGGTCCCAAGGCTCCAGCTGGTGTTCAAAAAGTGTCTGAGTGATGCTCATCTTCATGATTTATCTTTTTAAATATGTTTAAACTTTTAGGTTGCCCTATATGGAGGCAGGATTTGGAATCAATGATCCTCATGGGTGCCTCCCAACTCGGGGCACTCTAGGAATTTGTGATTTTAAGTACTGGGACTCTCAGGCACTGAGCTGTCATTCTAGTTCCTAGATACTTCTGAAAAATAGAGCCCCAAACTTTTCCCATGCTCAGTGGGAAGCTTCAAAGTGTAGGAAAAATGAAGAATCAAGGTGCTAGAACTCCTAAGTGCTATGGCAATCTACATTTTTTTTTTAAATTAAAATTCCTTTTTTTAAGGACATTGGCTTCAGTTCTGCAAGTATATGTAGAAACATGGCTGGAAAGAGACCATGTCCCTTTGAACTAATAGAGAATATCAGTTCCCTCACATAAATTCATTTATTTGAAAGCCCCCATCCTTTCATTGAATTTATCTTCTATTTAACACCCCTTCCCCTGAAAGAAAAAAAAAAAAAAGTTATATCCTCTACTATCTGGAAAATTCTGTAAATACAGTGATAAAATATGATATAATTTTTAATTATATACAGGAAAAAAATCAAAGTAGGTGCAGCTTGATTACCAGGTAACAGTAAAAATGTCCCTGTGCCATGGGGTAGTGGGCAGCAGTGGGCTCTGTTACAATCACTGCTCCCCATGAACCCACCCCTGCCTCCTAGAGTAGCAGGGGCAGCCTTTGTTTATACAGTCCAGAGGACATACAGAGACAGAGCAGAAAATGTAGAGCTTTTCCATTACATTTCATGTTTTATCTTTCCAAATTCTACTAGGACTATGACTAATAAAAATAACAATAAAAAATAATAGTAATAACATTAACAATAGAACCTGTTTGCTAATCTTCACATATATTATGATAGTTTCTCTACTTTTTCTGAAAAGTTTTCTCTGGACCTATCCTCTAAAATTTTGCAAACGTCTTTTAAGTATCTGTAGTGTTCATAGTTTAAGATTTTTTTTAAGCTTTTTAAAGATTATTATAGATGAGGATTTTCAGAAATCTCTAGTAAATAAAGAGAATACTCAATGTTTAGCAGCTGGACTGAGTCAAAGCAGCATACACTCTTCTTACTTTTTTTTAAATTTTAAATGGTATTTAACACAAAACCATTTTAATGTAGCTGTATTTTCTACACATTTAGTTTAAAAGGATATGTGCTTTGTAGATATATGCAGTTCTGACTGGAAAGATGAAGGAGTTACCAGATACAGTAATAGCTGGTCACCTGTGCAAAACCCCAACCTGTGTTAATGGGAATTTGTGATGAAGTGAAAACTACAGGTAATTATATAGTAAAATGCAGATATGAAAGATACATTAACAGTAGAACACTAACAAGATAGTTTTGTATACATGTGCATATGAAAAAGCCAAAAGTTGTTTGTCAAAATTTGAAAAGCTAATAGTTGACATTACTAGATTAGAGGTGAGATTACTACTTTTGCTTTGCCTGATCACCTTTCTAAGAGAATGCAATACCGCTTTTTCTGACATGGAGTCCCTGTCATTTAAGGTAACCTTTCAATTTAGTGGACTAATTGAGCCACATATAAAGTCTGACATGCTATAATTTATGCTATAATTTGGAGTGGGTTACATTCATTTCTAAAAATACCCAAATACTAAAGCATTAGAATACACATTCAGGAGGGACCTATATGCATCTTACTATGACAGTTCCAAATCTACATTCCCTGTATGGTTGAAAACTTCAGAGTGACAGAGCTTCACCAGGACTAAAGGAGCTTCCACAAACAGGGTGCCCGTGGAAAAACAACTTTCAGCTGGCATATGAGGGATGATGAGCTCCTTATAGGTCTATGCATCTAGTAATTTTTTGACAATTCTTGGAAAAAGGCAGAAAAGGTTTGAGAGGATTGGCAATAAATCCTTAAATTCAAAATAAACAGCTTCAAGTGTATTAAAAAAGTCTAGATGTATCATACTGGATACAGGTTGATTTTTCTCCCTTACAGGTATATTTATGAAAGCACATTCACCACAGAATGTACACCCCCAAACTTATTGCCTGAAGATAAAATAAGAGTAGATGATAACTCTTCCAAAAAAACCCTGCCTTTGTGCCACGTTTAAACTCAGCGGTCACCCTCTAACATTAAACCAATAAAGAGTTTTCTATTTCAAGTTGTGCTATATGTGGTAAAGAAGCACCAAATCTCAACATTGCCTCCTAAAATTCAACTTCTGTTTACAGTGATTAGAAGAATTATGAGCGTCAAAGTCTTTCAGGACCTCAGAAGTCCAGTCTAATGCCTGCAGAATCCCAATAATATGGAAATGCTAAGAGGTGTTGTGCCTTTGTGCCCTAAAGATGCTATGAGTGCTTTCTTGGCTGGACACTTGCTCCATGCTTTGTTGTGATGCTTAAGAAACCCTTCAGATTGTCCTTTCTGTCTTTAGTTTTGAGGTCCTTCCTAGAGCACATCTGTAGTGTGGGATCAGCTTCAATATTTGGTCCTCCTGGTGTTGCAATTGACAACTGATGAGAATCAGTAAGGAAGAGGTACTTTTTCTTTGATTATCTTGGATGAGATTATGCTTATGGTTCTTCAGTGGTGGGACTTGCTGCTTGAATAATTGCAATGTGAACCAGATTTCCAAAACTGCCTGCCTAATGGCCATAACTGCCAAATATATGCAGAAACTGCAGGAGCAAAGAAGTGGGTAGGTAATCTGCCTGTGTGTGCAATTACAGTAGCAGTTGTTCATACACTTTGCATGAATGTAGTTTTATGTATGCAATTATGGAAATCAAAGCCTAAGCTTGTACTGACAAACGTAGATACTTCCCTAACTGAAGGTAATGCCAGCTCTGCACTCTACTTCCAACTGACTGAAGAGCTTTGAAACCTCTTTTGCTACATGGATTCTTCTAGCTGTCCGTGCACACTGTGTCTTATAATATTATTCAATTGATCTACAGTTGCAGGGGCCAAAGTGGATCTCTAGAGAGAGGGGGAATAATTGTCCACATTTATCAGTCATGTCTGATAAATGCCTATAACTCAGGGAAAACTCTTGTGAGTAGACCTGGAGAAAGGAGTAATCTGGAACTCTTTTGAGTATCTCATTGATGTGAGAATAGACTAAAGAAGCCCTTGTTTGGTGGTCCAATTGTTCAGTGAACACGAACTGTCAAAGTTACTGAAGCATATCCATTAATCTGCATGCTACATGCTGAATAAAGGGATGAAAAAAATGCTTGATTCAAGCTACAAAATGATTTATTTGAGTTACAGCTGGGGTTTTTTAATCAGCTGTGGACTGCTAGAACTATTTTGTGTCCAAAAATTCTCAATCAACACTTCTAGGATTTTTTTTTTTTTTTTTTTTTTTTTTTTTTTTTTTTTTGGTGTGTGTGTGTGCATATGTGCATTTAGGCTGAAATCTGAAAGTCAATATCAAGCCTGAATAATACAGATACTAGCTCTGTACTGATTCTGTCAAATAAGGAAAGCTTAATTTTTCTATGGACTCAAACCTAAGTTTGACCTCGGGAAAATATGGTTTGCTTGTGCCAGACATGAGGTCTAAATACCTTTGACATAGAGAAGGCAATTCTATCACTCATACTTGTAAGTTCATTTCAAAAAGAATGGAAAGCATTAACTCACCTCTCAAGAAAGCAGGGAGGAATATCAGCTTTTATATAATGGGCAATTATTTGATTACATAATTACATAAAAATCCATTGTAACACATTGCATTACAGTGTTTCCCCATAACTACACTTGTGGTGGGCGGGGGAAGATAAAAAGGTCTTAAGAGTCACCATGACAGATTAATAGTTTTCAGTTTCTTTTAAAAACTTCTACTTCAAATAACAATGGAGCAATGGAGGTTATACCACAAACTTAGTTGGTTTAATTCTAGTGCCAGTGGCTCAAAGGTGACATGGCAGTTAGTGCCTTCAAAGACTCTGGGCTGAATATCTCATGTTTAAGTATTTATCAGTAAATAAAATAACAGACCTGAGGATGAAGGTATTCTAAGAGGATTGAGGAGGACAAGTTTCTAACAATTTGTTAAGAACACTGGTTTGATTTTTCACTACAACACAAAAGAAATAACAGTTATTTTATCTTACTCATAATTAGAAAGTCTCTTCATTAGCAATCATTATGGTTAGTTATGCATACTTCAGATTACATAGCAAGCAGTAATGTCATAGTTCCTATGAAAGGCACATACCTCAGTCGCTTCTCTTTATTCAGTACTAGAAATGGGCATAGTGTTTCTCTAAGTTTATTTATTCTTTACCTCTGAAAAATAGATATGTTTAACAACCCAGACCATGTTCCAACTTTATATTTTCATACTACCTGGGAAAAGAACTGAGCCAGTGTGGTGGAAACCTTTTCAGTTTAATGAGAGATAATATTGATTTCCTGTACTTCTGCCTTGTTCTGAGGTATGGCAAAAGATTACCAGAGCTCAGGTAAGACCAGGCTTCACTGTGAAGAGGGCAGATTCTCCTTTCCCACTTCTCCAGGAAGAGGAACTTCAACCAGCACCATGCTCTCCTTAAGGGATCAAA
>VWZN01022095.1:21864-53249 GCA_013396955.1 Regulus satrapa | reverse complement strand
GAACTTTTTCATTGAAACTAGTGTTTGCTAATTATTTTCTTTTTTTTTTTTTTACCCTCAGGATGTAAACAGTGAGTTCAGGCTTTGTGCAAGAGTCCAGTTGCTCTTTTCACTGGAAAGGGAGGATTGGTTGGTGGGCTAATGCATTATTCACTCTTGGCTGTGTATATTTTACTTTGCAAGACTTCTGCTGCTGCTGTTGTTGCTAAGTCCTTCCAAATTTAAATCAGATTTGGATTTAGGTTTTCTGAGATACTTATTCATGTTCCATAATAAGAAGAGAGTTATTTATTGGCATTTTATTTCCCTGAAATTCATGAAAACAATGCAGACATCTGTGTATTTTCTGTACTTAAATAATTACAGAATTTGAGTGTATTTTTACGTGAGATTTTAGTGAAAGTGTCAGTGTGTCTTTAGTAATTTATGGCAAAGATGTATTTCAGATTGTTGGAAGTAGGTAAAGTCCAGATGTGCTCATATCAGGAAAGCATTTTTCTGTCTAACAGAACATGGGAGTAGGATAAGTGAATAACATTTGTAAACAGTGTCAGCAAAACCTAAGTTGTATTTTCAGTAACACCAAGTGTTCATCCATAATTGGCTAAGCATATTAGTTCCTGAAAACAGTATTTGTTCCTGAATCGTCACACATTTGTGTGGATTTTTGGGTTTCATTGTCCAAATTCAGTTTCGCTGCTGTGATTCATACTCTCTCTCAAAGCTTGCAAAGAAGAAGAAATTAACCAGAGCTTTCTAAGCAAAATTTTCCATGAACATAACTGTAGAATCTGCTTAAAAATTGATGGTATCATGTGGCCAATGGAAAGAAGTCTAAGAATGTAGAGAAATATCTGGAGAAACTATAGTATCCTTCTTAAAAAAGAACAACCATCAAGCAGTTTTGCTCTGTCAAATAGTTCCTTGCAAATAACATAACCAAAATATCTTTGCATTTTTCTTCAGAATTTTTTTTTTTGTTTGTTTATTTTTACTCAATAATGTTTCATTTTTGGGTCATATAATATTCTGGAAATTTCTCCACCAGCTGTCAAACAGTTTGTTGGAATTGTTTCTGTTTCATTATTCAATCAGCTTGAAGGTTTTCACTCTTGTGGTATTTGGCAGGGCAAATATTTTCAATACCTGCAACTGACCATCTTATTAACTGTGAAAAAATTCCCTTGAACAATAAACAGTGTTCTGCCAAAGAATCACAGCAAGTTATTCCAAAGTACATTACTCAATCAAAAATCTTGGGCAACATTCATATGACCTTTGCCTGCGTTCAAAATGTTGCAATTTTTTTCCTCCAGAATTCTCTGTTGAGTAGTATGGGTTGTTTTTGGAAAGACAACGCGAGTTTCAGCAAAGCAGTTATTGTATTTGGGACAATGATATTCAAAGGGACTCCCCTTGCAACCTTCACATGCACAAGCAGTTAACTGTTACTTATATAAGGACAAGAGAGACTACTTGTATGCATAAGGCTTCCAGGGTGACACTCAAAGGCCCCAGATAAGACAAACAAGTTAAGAGTAGAAATGAGGTATGTCTTTTGCTGAATAGAGCTGGAGTTCTGATCTGGGGCTGTAAGTGACATGGTGGATTTCAACTGGTGGATGGTCCTAGAGCTCAAGGCTTTTATAGGAGTCCTACCTTACATTTTCAATGCCAGAAGAACAATTTGTAGAAAGGGAATATGTGAGAAACAAGTAGATAGAAATGTATTAAAAGGAAAAAGTATTAAAAGGTGAATACAGGAGGGTAATAAGGGCATTACCTCAAGGTTCTTCAGGTAGGCTTCTCCAGGGTCAAGGAAAGCTAACAAAGATGCTAAGCTTCATGTACAGCTCCTATACACTAGGATTTCTTACAAGGAAATTTTTGCCATTGACGTCAAATCTTTCCACAGAAATTAGTTTGTCAAAACTTTCCCTAGGACAGCATCTCAGTTTCAGGGGAGGATTTCAGGATTGGAACAGTCTTTCATCATAATACTTTGCTATAGGAAGACCACCAGGGCATCATCTGATCTGCAGATGACCTAATACCCATTGACTAATCTGTGCTGCACTGAGCTTTTTTTTGTTTGTTTGGGTTTTTCTTAACGGGAAACAATTTTATTTTATTTCCTTGCGAAGCCAAAAAATTTCAGTTAATTTCAAATGTTTCATGCAGAGAAATTCCTACTCTCCTGACAGCTTTTCATATTTGACTTGAAAATCTTAAAGAACTGCATGCTTACATAAAAGGTTCCCAAAAGGGCAAGATTTGGCCACTGGGAAGCCAACCATATATTTTGAAAATTACTTTCTTTTTTTAAAATTTTATTTTTAAAAATTATTAATTTGCTCAAAGTTTAACAAATTGGGATATAGCTTTTTCCAAATTAATAATAAAACAAACAAACAAAAAACCACAAATCAAACAAACTAAAATAAAAGCCTACCAAACCACCAAAATGAAAGATGAGCATTAATTTGTCCTGTAGTACAGAAACAGTTTTCACCATTAGGTCAATATTCCAAACCTGTTATGCAGGGATGTATGACTTAGCCATAAACATTCATTCAGAACTGCAATGAGGCATAGCATTGTATCAAACTTGACCGCATCCTTGGACAATTTGTAAATGACAGAAAGGCAATCAAAAAAGGCAATTAATTTTTTTGCCTCTTTCAATTCAAAAGGTAACTCCCACTCTTTGAGCACATAGCCTACATTACTGAAGAGTTCACTTGTGCCACCTAAGCAGGAAAACAAATAAGAACAAAATTTTTCCTCTCCTGTAGGGACTCAGACTGATGTATATTTACCGTGTTAAAAAAGCAAATGTTTATATAGTTGCACAGACTTCGAATAAAATTCAGTTGTGGTGAAAGCCATTCCATCCCCTGATGACATCAATAGAGAGACAACCCTGCTCACTCTGCCTTTTACGTCTGCGTTTAAGAGAAAAAGAAATAAAAAATAGTGTTTATAAAGAGCAAAAGAATGGAAAAATAGGAATTATAAACAACCAGGAGATAAGAAACACTCAGGACCTGAGATTATTTTGCTGTTGGTGGATGGAGAAAACGCGGTGTGTGCTGTGTTAGCTCTAAGTGTGTCTTTAATCATGCCTTGGAACATAGATAGAAACTTCTCCCTGGAACACTTTTCTGGAAACATAGTAAGAGACACAGGCTCTTGCCATTGTTTCCAAAATACAGGATGCCAAGTGGGAGAGTGCCTCAGCCCTAGGAAGTCCAGTAGCATCTTCTTGGCATTAGAAGCTCTCCCTTAATTATGCTAAAGGGAGAGTTTCTGAAACTAGAGATCTCCCTGGTGTGGCTCCTTCTGGGCATCCCTCCACTTTGGGGAGGGTGAAACATGATCCCCATGGATGACAGCATTCCTCCAAGTGGATTGCAAAAGCTGCCCTGCCTGCTTAGGCCATGAAATGGCTGGAAGCCTTGGAAGGGATGCAAACCTCTGAGAGAGCAATACAAATCTGACTAAGCTTCACATCTAGGCTGCCAAGTAGGAGGGGACGCTTTGGAACTCATGCTCAGACAGAGGAGACAAGGGACGACTGGGTTTTTCCTTCTCTTTGCTGCAAGGACAGGTTGCCAGTGAGCGCTGTCTTTCTTGAAGTCATCTTGCAGCCATCTGGCTGAAATACTGTAGGGTTTGGGGGTTTTTCCACATCTACCAGCCCCTAGTTATTCTGAAGCATCAAGACCATTTCCTTCTGTTCAGCTATTTGTTTCTTATTCAGCTAGGCCAATGCTGGAAATCATGTTCACATAGATTTTCCTTCTTTGATATCATCGTTCCAAGTTCCACTCTGATGAAATGCTAAAAAATGAGCAGACCTTATACCAAAGACATGCATTTGTATGCATTTTGAGACATAATTCATGGCACCATATGACGTTACCCTTACCACAAAGATGATTCACTGCTGTGGGAAATAAATACCAATTTTTAAAAATATCTTCTCTGCCTTGTTGAGAAGTAATTCCAGGCTCTGAAAATTCCTTCTCATCACACTGTACAGAAGGAGGCATTATGTTAGTGATATGGCTATGGGTTTAGGTGAGAGGGAGAAAAGGAAAGACAGATTGTTGGAATAAGGATCTGTCTAACATGTAACACCTGCAGACACAGAAGTCCTGCACCTACTAGCAGAGAGGTAGGTGACTGAGAGAGGAGCACTTATTTGGACAGTGAAGACAGAGGCTGGTGAAAAGTGATTTGTCTGCAGCAAATCCCATGGCAAAGCAAGATACTACTATTGATACTATTACTGATTAAACACTGTCAGCTCCTCTGTACATTCCAGGTAATTTCAATGGCTCTGTAGTAAGGCCATAGGTCCGAGAATTTCAAAGAAAGAGTGGTGCAGTAAGATCCACTGTTTTGAGCCCATCATAATATCTGTGCTTTTCATATATAGAATTTATTTTGCTGTTTTAAACTCTTCTCTGCTTTTCCACTGTCTAAATAATTATTTTTTTAAGTGATAGAAAGGAGAAGGAAAAAAATCAGAAAAATGTGGAAAAAGAAGGCAGGGGACAAGAAGATGACCCACCTGCACTTTTTATATTGCCATTACTGCTGAAAACAAGAGCATTTGGCATCACACAGAACATTTCTGTCATTATGTTTTTCAATGTACTTGAGGACTGTTTCAGAAAAATGTTTCAGATTAAAATGTCAGTGTTTGTGCTCAACTGGACCCAGGCCTATGGGTTTAGAAGTATTTTTCCATGGATTCCTGATCTCCACACATGCTTCATTCTGTATGGCTGCAAGTCATGCCTCATAAAGGTGAGAATGTGGCATAACTGTGCAGACTTAAACCCACAGTTCTTTCTGGCATGCTTTTCGGTTTTATGTATTGCCAAATTCTAGTTACTTTAGTTGGTTCCATGGGTTGACACAAACTTACTAGAGGAAATCAACAGGATCTGGACTTCAAATTAAAATATACACACTTTGAAGCATAATTATGTTCACTAAAGCTGAAATAATATGTTTGATCCATTCAGGTGACTTTAGTGGAAAGCTACTTTTATATTATTTTCTAATCAATGTATTATTTATAATAATTAAAATTAATTTATAAAATATATTATTTTTATATATAACATTTATATTAAAATAAAAGTTTCAAGATATTTAGAAGTTTAATCAGAGAATAACATATTATGATGGGTAGCAGAATTCATAGTGATTTGTGTATTTTAAACCCTCATGTAACTGTACAGCATTTGATGATGTAAACTATTTCTGCCTATACTGCAGAGTACTGATGCAGCTACTGTTGCAACCAAAGTGGAATTTTATCAGAGCTACAGACTAGAACCTTGAGTCACTCATCAGTGTTTCTGTTGGCAGATAAACTGCAGTCATTTCCGTGACAAGAAACAAAAGACAAAAAATTGAGCATTTCTAAAGTGAATCAATGAGTTTTTAAAATTTAGAAGTCTGTTACAATTTTGTAGTGTTACCTTATTTTATAGCTTTTAAAAATGCTTATTTTATTAGCAATACCTTAAACATCATCCTTTGTGAATGAATGGAATCAATATCAAACAAAATGAGATTTCATATGACACTTTTAATTTCTCTTTTTATGTTTGAGCCTTCATTGCTTTTTACATTTCTTTTCTAGTTTCTAATCAATTTCCCCAATTTTGAGAATGGAACATTGAAATAATTTCATATTTAATTAAATTACAAAGCCCCAGTTAGAACTTAACACCCAATAAATAGAATCTAAATAAAGCAGTTATTGCTCAAAGGTAATTTTTATGTCTTTTTCATGAAATAAATGATGGTGTATTTTTGCTGTCTTCCAGTGCAAATCTTTTGCATAATCACAAAGTAAAACAATATATCTTTAAGATTCATTTGTGCTATGAATTGGTATATTGTTACTTTAATTTGGCTGTAGTTTGTGTCTTTTTGAACATCTTTGCTGCCACAAGTAGCCACTGCTGTTTGTCCCAGTGATGATGCTGCAGGAGTGGTAATTGCAAAACAGATGAGGAAATTACCTATTATACCTCACCTACTCACTGTTTGTGTGCACTTTTCTAATTTCAGAATTAAACTCAGTCTTGTATCTTCTCTGTGGGAGCTCTCCAATCGTTTTGAGCCCTTCTTCACTACACATGCAAACGGCCCCTGGCTCAGTTCCCTTCACTGCTCCTGTGCTACCTGAAAATGAGTGCTATTCTTCTGCATTCCTCTCTGTGTCACATATGACACTTCACAAATCCCACTGATCTCTCAGCTTTTTTTTGTCAAGACACAGATTTCCCCATCTTTCTTTCACAGGTCACAGGATTTTGAGCGTCTCCTTCACTGAAATCACTTCACTGAAATACCTTGTCACAAAGACAGGATGGCCACTCTTTTTTCTCACTCTGCCTCCAGCCCCTCCTTGTGGCCTTTAGCTCTGGTCTCTGAAGCAATGCCTGAGCTGTATGTGGAGATTTACATGGAAGGTAAAGGTACTTGCTCCTATTCTTTGCTAAAAACTTATTTTAGCCCAATGAAATGCAATCTAAGGACCCCTCTTTTGCTCCCATGAGTTTTCTGTGTAGATGAGATCTCACTTTGAGGCTGCAAAGCACCTTTTATTCCCTCTGAGACGTGGAAGAACCTTTGTGTTCATTCTGCCCAACTTTCATGCTGCCCACTTCACTGATGAAGCAAAGAGAGGAGGAAACCTGCTATAAGAAGTTTCTTCATGTTTATCTTCTCTTCATTTGTAGCTGGCCTTGAATAATAGGAGTTGAATACCTTCTCTTGGCTCAGAGAGGTCACTGTAGAACATCATGAATTCTCTCCATTGGGAAAAGGGATGAGATTTTTCTCTAAAGCTGCCTATATTACACCTACTTTATAGAAAAAGAGGGCTTTACTCTATGATGCTGCATTACCACCTCTTCAATAAAATTTGAAAATCTGCAAACTTCCTAATCCTTGCACAAGCATTTAGCCATGAGGTTTTTACTGCTACTAATAGGAGCCTTTCAGCTAAATCTCTACATGTCTCTGTAATTACCTACACAAGAAGTAATGTTCTGTAATACCATTCAATCTCTATTTTCATGTCATGCCACAGTCTAATATTCCTCAGTCCATGGCAAATATGCCTTCAGAAAATAGCCTGAGATGGGACAAAATAAGATCCACGTTCAAGTGAGAAGCACTCAGTGAAACAGAATCCTGTCTAGTGACTTGATAAGCCAGACTATAAGGATATAAAAAGTGCAGGGATGGTTTGTGCCAGATACAGTCTCTGGTTGGAAGACTTGGGTTCTAAAAAACCATGAGAAAAAGAACTCGCTCTATTCACTGAATGGAAAAAAGAAAAGCCAAGATATTTGAAACAAAGTTGAAACTCTTTGAACTATACCCTTCATTTTATTTTCAGTCAAGCTTACCACTGAATATCTATAGAACAGATCCAAAAACATGCAGAAAACTGAAATGTTCAGCTTATTGGAAAGACACTGATTTGCAGTCTTCCTTCAGTCTCACAAAGCTCTCTACATTGTAGGGGATATTACAGTGAGCTTAAAAAAAACAGCCTAGAGAGCAAGTTTTTTAGCTCCAGGGTCTCCATAAATTTCCTTGTTTCATATGGGATACAAGGAGCAAGATGACATTTGTTCTAAAATGATTGACTGAAGATTTTACTGGAGGTCTTTTGCAATTGACCTTCTGAGAGAAAAGCAGAGAGATTTGAAATGACAGAGCAGGAAAGCTTTTTCCATGCATTGTCCACTTACACTGGACTGCCTATGAGTAGGAGAAACATAGGTAAATGAATTAATAGTTTACAAGAAAGTTCTAAGTTAGAAATTGTCTTTAGCTGTACATTGAATGACCCTTAAGAGGCAATCCTTTCTCAGGAGATGGAGCAAAAGTCTCCACTTCTTATGAGCTCATGAAACAGCAGACATGAAATCAGTGCAAAAAATCTAAAGAATATTAAATGACAGTAATGCTAATCAACAAACATCTGTGGAAAATGGATCTTCACAAGCTGACTTGACTTAAAAGTTTTGTTGAGAACCATAAAAATTTCAAAAAATGCAAGCTTGAATAATATATTTGACTTATCTTCATAATATCCTGAGACTTTCTAAAGTTGCAAGCAAAGGCATAGATGTCAAATTGATAATGTCAATGGTAAAAACCAACAACATTGCCTATTTTTTCAGATAAATAAAAATATTGTTTTGAAATGGCTAAATATGAAATCATAACATGAGAAAAATGCAGACCATACCTAGAGAAGGAGAATCTTCTCCAAGAGAAAAAATTACTAGGAAGATTGGTTTGTTATTCAGTCTTCATCCTTGATGTTTCACATTGGTATATTTTCCTTTACAGGGTTAATAAAACCCCCATTTACATAAGTTGTAACTTAAGAAGCAGAAGTTGAGCTTTTTTAGCATTTCACAACTATTTAAATATTTGTCCAGTTCAGCTTTCTAAAATTAAGGAAATCTGTTGAAAATTTAGAGAGGTTTTAGGGAAAAGCCTGGAAAATGAAATTGAAAAATATATCTTCCAGTGCAAGGTTCAAGAGACATTGTCAAATTAATTTATCAAGAGATAACTTAATCACAGTCTTTAAATACCTACATGGGAAACAGAAATTTCATAATAAGATGTCTCTTCAATAGAGTTAACAAAAATGTAATAATATCCAATAGCTTGAAATTGAACCTTGACAAAACTAGGCTCAGAATTAGGTGCATTTTTTTTTTTTAACAGTGATGGTACTGATCCACTATAATAATGTATCAAAGACTTCCATAGATTTTTCAGGGAAATTTTCAATAACAATGCATTTTTAAAGGATTTTATATATTTCCAATGTTGTTTATCTCAGAAAAATCCATCAACCTTTTTTTAGCAGGTTATCCTGTGTGATCAAACTAATCCCCATGAGCTCTACACTTTGTAAAATGTATGATAAGGGCCCAAATATTTGAATACTTAAAACATTAGTAATCTAGGTCTAGTAATGATAGCTTCAAATTGTACATGGACTTTAGTTCAGGTAAGTTCAAACAAAACATTTCAAGAGGTAGCTATGAAGTAGCTGCCCAAATCACTTGATGTACAGCAAAACAGGAAAGCAATGTAGGTTCTCCTTGTCTTAATGCCATTTAGAGAAAGCAGACAAGTTGACTAAATGTTTCTTTATTGACAGCAAAATCTAGTGTGGTAAAATCAGCTAATGAATATCAATGTGATTTTCCTCTGGCCTAGGGCTTACTATCAGATGTTTCTAAGTAACTCTTCAAAGTGATGCAGGAGCCCAGGCTGTTATAAAGAATTATTTTGAAGCAACAAGAGAATTATGGGGTTTTTGTCTAATGGTAAAATCTAGATTTCTACTGCTGAAACCAGATGAGCTCCAAAATAGCACATAGATGCAAAAATACACAACTGGATCAACTTCAGGCAATTAAGATAGTGACCTTCAAAACCAGCCCACCTAACTGTTATCAGATCTGAGAGGCTGCAGATAACTCCACTTTTTTCTCAAGACAAAGTCATTAATTTTGAGGAATTCTGCTAGGTTCAAGAGCACTTCCATTCTCAGAGGGAGCACAGCATCTAGGTAACTGTCCCCATCTTTAAGGCCATTTCAGTTCAAGAATATCCTCTGAGGATTTTACTGTGACTTTTTAGGAGATGTGGGTTTAGTTATCTTGAAATGGAGAATTCATCTCAGGTTACACACCTCTTACATGCTCTAACAACAGGCTGTTGTACAAAAGACTATTTATTTTTCTTAGAAATTGAAAATGTCTGTCACTTATAACTGAAAGCCTGATCCGGTTACAAAATTACACTGTGTGCATCTGGCATGAGAATCCCAGCCATGCAGAAACTCCTTATTCTAGGACAAAGATGCTGTCTTGAATAACTCTTTGTTTGTTATTTCATATCAGGGAGCAAATTAACATTTTCTGTTCACTCCCTTGTGTGCTCACCCGAATCAGAGGTGCAGAATATCATGCATCCCAGAGTTAAGTATCCAACTCCTCATTTGACACAAGAAACCTCTGAATATCATACCACTCTGTCCCACTAGGACTCACCACATCATACGTGATGAGATAGGTCAGGGCATATCAAGGCAATTTGGCCAGCAAGGGCTGCCTTGAGAGAGTGGAAAGAGAAGGAAAACACTTGTTGGAATGTATCAAAGAACTGATCTACATTAAAAAACAAAACAAAACAACAAAACAAACAAAAAAAACCCCACAAAAACATAAACAAACAAAGTCTGCACAAAACCAAACCAACATATAACAAGCTCACACACCTTTTTTTTTTCCTTTTGTTAGGTAAGTTTTACTCAGGAATCTGTTCCCCATGCAATTCACCACATCAGGAGTGAGGGGGTTTAAGCGTATATTAAACTCGCCTACTAACATGGTATTGGAAGAGAAGATTTCTGCTTAAAAAAAAAAAAAGTCAATCAGATCAAAAGAGTAATGGTAAAGCAACTTTTACTAATCATGCCAAATCAAGAGCAAGATTCTAGCAATAATTACAGAAATCAGACCAATGTCATACTGATTTTTAAAAAGTGGAAAAGCTGGAGGAAATTTACCAATAAAAGAAGAGAATATGATTTTTATAATGAGAAATTCTAGTCATTTTTATAAATATAACCTAAGACACTATTACAAAAAAACAAAGAACTTTAAACTTTATATGAAGACAGAAGGAGTTCACACCCAAGGTAAAAGGCAAGATTCAAGAATGCAAGAACAAAGCCATAAGTTTTCTTCATCTTCTGATATGTCAGTTCTAATTAGGAACGTCAGCTTCAAGTAAGAAATGAGAAAAAATAATTGGAAAAGATAATAATTTAATCAGTATAGTAAACAGATTTTGTAAAAATTTCACAGAAGAGGAGTCTGTCTTCTGGTCAGATCACTCCCAATGCAAGTATACACTATATTATTGTTTTGATAAAGGAGCTGTGGAAACTTGATGCTAGACCAAGATGAGAATTATTTTATATGGTCCATTTCCAAGGGAAAACTGCAAAGTTTTGTGTAGAAATTTATCATATGAAACATACATATACTTCAAAAGTATGTACATTCTATTTCAACTATGCACAATAATTTTAAAGGGTTTTTTTAAACTATTTTGATTTTTCATGTCATAAATTCCTACACCATTGTAACTGCAAATTTAAAAAAAGATAACTACCAACTAAAACATCCTCATATGAACTACACACATTTTTAACACTTTTACTTCTGAGAAAATAAAGTACTTTTGTTCATAGCAGTCCTTTTTCTTGATACAGGCTTTGTCCCAGAACAGAGGACTTTTGACGGGTTTTGGAATTTTTCATTAAATGAAAAGTTTGCATCGCAAGGAAAAGTAAGAGTTAACCATTTGCCATGTCTAAAGAATTTTGGGTTTGCCAGTTTACTGGGAATGAGTGATCCATTTGGGTGTTTGATATTCTAATTTGCTGGCATAATGTGTTCATATAATGCCACTTTATCTTGAATAAATAAGGTAAGAGCACAGAGATAATTCTACTTGTTAAACTGCTTCAGGAGCATCACAGGGTGTGTTGGGATCGCACAAGGCAGTGGAACAAAGAGAAATCCAGCTGAGCTCTGAAGGACCTGATGACCAGAAAGAGGGGCTGGAGCTATGTGAGTGCTCCAAATGGGCTAATGCATGGATGCCTTGGCAGGGCTGATTAATCCAGGCAGAATTAATGTTGCCACCTCATTTCTGATGTTTGAACTAGCTCTGAGGACAGCCCCATTGCACTCAATTCTCCTCAAATTTGTGTGAGCAGTCCAATAATGCCTAAAGCAGCATTGCTAAGAACTGTTATAACAGGTTTCTTCCACATTTTTAAGAACAGATAAGGAGGCCCCTTTACTCTATGTATGTCAGTTAGTGAAAGTTGAAAAACTCTTTTGCAGCTGGTATGAAAGTATTTGAAGTGGTCTTGGCTAGTAAAAAAAAAATAAAAAAATTACTCTGGACCAAACAAAAAAATCTCTTGTTTTTATAATTCATCACTTACTTTTACCTGAGGAAAGTAATATTTCAAAATAATTGAGATCCTGAAATACAGATAATATTTTTCGGGATGTACAGCCCACAAATTAGTCCTGGCAGAGAAGCATGCAATCTTAACTGAATGCAATACTCAGTGGATGAACAGCACAGGAATCAGAGGACAAGGCTGGCACACACAGCATCCTGCCTTGATGAAAATATCGGTTGCTGTGCTCTGTGCTAACTGCAATTTCCTAAAGACTGGAATTTTTATGCTAGATAGATCACGCTGTTAGAGGCCAGTTGGAAGGTTATAAAGTCCTGGGTTGCCAAGGCCACGTCATTATTCAATTGCTTTGCCATCTGCTAATATCTCTGTGCCTATGACAAACCCAGGTGAATGCCTAAATATAGTAGTGATCTAACAACTTGTGGCCATGTTTCCTCAATGAGAGAAAACTAAACCAAAACATTTTTCTAAAGAACATCATAAGTGTGAATAAGTAAAAGAAATCATAGTGATAGCAGTAACCTTGTGGCCTTATCTACAAAATAATCCAAATAAAATAATCCAAATAAAATATAAAAATCTTGAAAATTTTATCCCAAAATTATTTTTTCTGCTGGCCTGCAATAAAATGTGGCATTTTAATATTGTGGAAATAGCTGTCTTAAAAAGGGAGAATGTAGATTGATATATATGCTTAAAGGACTTGAACATTCAGGAAGAAAATAATATTGTTTCCTCTCACTAACCAAAGTAGGAGGAGAATCTGTCTGCTAACGGTTGTGAAAAGCGCAACTGGCTCAATTAATTACATAAAAAGTAATCAATATGAAGCCGTAGAAATCTGTCTCCATTTGACAGCACAATTAACCAATTGCCTTATATCGTGTGCTTCTGCTGTGTCCAGAAGCTTCCTTGGAATGGTGGGGATACTCCCGGCACTCCTACCACTTGGGGATGGCTTCTTCAGCTCCCTGCAGAGCCCCTGTCCTCATGATCAGACACAGAGGGAGCCAAACATGGGAGGACTTCCCAAAGTGAGGGGATGCAGTTCACTGTGGGAAGAGGGGCAATGGCATAGAGCAGCCAGACTGCCAGTTAAATCCCTTCACCTGTCAGCAGTTCCATTAATCATTTTGAGCCCTTCCGGAAGCCTGCTGAGGCTGATGGAAACCCTCTTCATGAGTTCACTGTTGTTTGGACTGGTGTCACTAAATCACTTTCATGTCCTAAGCTCCACTTGGAAGAACTTTGATGCTGTTTTATCAGATTATCTGTTTTACTTTCCTTTGGAAAAAATTAGGTGTGCCTTCTGCTGTGTTCTGTAAGCTTCTTATATGAAATGAAATCCAGAATATTGAATTTTTTAGCAAAGGAAATATTTTTATGAGCCAACTCGGCTTCTGAGGCTTGTTCCTGTTTCTTTGATATAATTCATAATGTTTTAAATTTTTCTTTAAGTTTTATTCCTAAAATTAAATTTACTTTCCTCTAAAAATTGCTGTTATTCTCTGTTTATTCTTATATTGCAAAGTTATTCACTCCATTTCTGGTTAGAAAAGCTTTGCTGGAATAAAATGATCTTTCAGAACAGTGTACCTTTTAATGTTTCCAGCATTAACTAACCAGTCAGGGTGTGATCTTTTTGAAATCAGAGGATTTTCTGTTATACAGGAGTGGAAATATTTAGCTTCTCTCTCCCCTCTCAGAAAACAAACCACATCCTGGAAAAAAAAAAAAATGTTTTACACAGAATTTATACATGATAAGAAATTCATTCCACAAGTGGAGTAAGACCTTTAAAAGACCTTTATCTACCTCACAGAATAAATCTGATATGCCTTAAAAACCATTATGCGATCTCTTCCTCTCATTGCATGCAGATGCAACTCTCTCTCCCAAGTGCTAACACTGTAATTTCCATTCCAATGATGAAATTGGGTGTGGAAGGGGAGAAGTTTATTCTAATGCACTTGTATATGATTACATACTGGATTGTAAAAATTTAACATTTAGTTTGCTTCTTCTAATAAGCTTTTCAAAGCATAATAAATCTGAGTATCTTAAAGCATCTGTTTGCTCTGGAAGATCAGTCAGTAGGGTTGGGCATGCTGCTGGTGGTGCTGCTGAGACTGTTTAAAGAGCCTGGTTGACACTTGCAGTGAATATTACAAAAAGAGCTATTCTTTAGAAAACTTTTGATTTGCACAGCTTGCAAACACAGGATCTTGAGATTGAGCTTTATATGTGCAAATGTTTCTTCTAGAAGTTTTTCTGGAAATTTTGTTAACAAAGTACATCACAGATGCTTGAAAGGCAAGACCCTATTAGCAATATAAGATTAAAAAAAAAAAAATCACAGCCTTTCTTTTCTGCTGTGTCTGAATGGGCTTCTGGCACTTCTGCCTAAGGGGCATCTTGCCAGGTGCAGAAGGTTCAGCAGGGATGGCCTTAATGCAAAACTGATGTGCAGCCCCAGAGAACTTACATTGACAAGTACTGGTCAGGGCAGATACCAGTTTCATTTATTTCTTCATTGCAAAACCTTCTGCTCTAAAGCAGCCTTAAAATGCCTCTTGATTTTTTTACTCCCATGTGGTGATGAAATGCAGTGTGATGCGGTACCCAGTAAGGCAAACTTATTCCAGCAAAGAGATTCCATAGCAAAATCTTCCAGCAGCCAACCACTCACACTGTAAAGCCTCTCTAGAGTTGACTGATGACACGAATCAGCTATAGTGGAGCAGACACTGCTGACCATAGAGTTTCTACCCAGAGAATCTGCAGCATTCTGCCTCCCTCAGTTTAAGTGGACAATGCAATGTGGTGGAAACCTATTTTGTGAACATAAAGACTAAAGCTTACAATGTTTTTGAGTTTGTATGTGCATTCACACAAAGGAATGAAATTAAATAGACAATTTCCAAGTTTCTTTTATTCTTTTCTAAAATTATGTGTACTGTGTTTCAGAAAATTTGACAAAAACCAGCACATTTAATATCATGGAGGTAACACCCACAGCTTTTTGTTCTGTATTTCTTGGTTAAAATCAGTACTACAAATTTTGTGAAACCAATAAGAAAGAAAATAAAGCATTTTGTCACATACTTGTATTATAAAATATTCTTCCTATGTTTTCTAATGTATAAAGATAATACTTGGATGATTTCACAGGGGGCTTTGGGGCCACCATTATTTCACCTTTATTTCACTTTTATTTTAATTTATTTATTTTGGTGGTGTTTTTAAATGTTTTATCAAAATCCCTTCATGTGACTTTTAGAAATTTGTGAGTTAAAGAACAAACTAATATTTCTAAAGCTAGTAATTAAGATACATAAAAAAGTTTGGGAAAGGTTTAGATCACAGTACTGCAAAGGTTCAATAATGTACTTGTTAATCTAAAACAAAATTACCCTACTTTGCTAAAGATACCAAGATAGTCACATAGGAAAAGATGTGTTACCAGGGGACTGTCCTAGAGGTCTGGTAGAACCTAACTCCACTAATTTCTGCCCTGTGACAGTGGAGTGAGTTAGAGTGGGTTTGGAGATGGACTGACTTCTAGCAGGGCAAATTTTAAAAACTCCATAATCCTGCAACTTCCTCTGCATTTCCCTAATTTTCACTGTGTTCCAGAGCATGTGAGGGATAGTGAAAGGTAGGGTTCAAAATGATAGTGGGAACAACACAAACTTTATTATTAGGATAACAGTGAAAACAGACTTACTTGATTTGAGTAGAATAACTTGTGCAAACACCTCCCAAAACAATTACTCTAAGCTGCTTTTTATCTGGACTCTGTTGAAGCAGACACAAGAGAAAGGCAGATGGATACAAATAAAGCAAATAATTATTTCAGGATTTTCAAATAGGAGTATCTGTAATCAGTTCCCCAATATCAGTAGTAAAAGAAAACAAATCCTTTAAAAGAAAACAACCCCTTATCAGAGTCAATGGGATGTAGCAGATTGCTTTCCAAACTAGAGTGGCTCTTGGGCTGTTTCCATTAATTTAAATCCCATTATAAATGTAGATGCTATTTATACATTCAAGTTATGTACCAATATAAACCAGCAATAAAGGCTGGTTGGTACATAACTTGAATGTATATATTTGAGAAATTTCCTTCTCTCAAGGAAAGGAAACAAGCCTGTTGCTTTTCTCTCATGCCAAGCAGATCAATAGATACACTGAATAAAGCTTGTGTGAAAAGAGAATCAGCCCTGATTTTCAACAATACTTATAGCTATAGACACTCTAGCTGCAGGAAATCTGCCTCTTTGACTCCTCAATTCTAGTCTCTAATACACTCTCTCTGATGGCACCATGACAATTTTCTGAATTAGATCCCTGAGACCTTGGGTCATTAGGTGTACTTTACTTTGTATGGTTTGTCTCACATGTGAATTCAGGTTGTTTCTCAGGTGTACCACCTACTTCTCCAGCGAAGCAGTGAGCTACCATGACAGCTGAATCACTTCCCACCCCAGTGAAGCTTGCTGAAAAATGTTTCCCTAACACGTATCCCCTGTTTAGGCAGTCAGGGAATGTTCTGAGGAACAAGCTTTCAGAGATTATTTCTGTTTAGGAATAAACTGATAAAGCATTTTTTCCTTGTGTTATTTCCAGTTGGAAATACCATAAGGAAGCATGATTCTCATTATATTTCCTATTTGTCTAAATGTATTCCCATGCCAAGGGAACAGCTGAATCAAAAGGCAGGCAATACCCCAGAGTTTTGATGCAAGCAAATGGTAAGAGCAAATTACTAATCTCCTCTCTTCTTTAACTTTTTTCTTTCTCCCTCAAAAGTGTTGAAAAGTTCTGGTGCAAAATGAAAACAGAATTATGGCTTAGGAAGCCTCCACAAAGCCTTATTCATATTTTCTGACAATAATCTGCTAACTAACTTATGTAAATATGAACATGTTATGCTTTCTAACATAGTTCATTGAAATGGAAAGCCCAGACTCTGACTGAGGCTAAGGATAGTTTGCCCTGTTCTCGTGCATTTTCATTAAGACTCAGTATGAGGCTATGTTATTTCAATTTGCCTTTATTCTCATCTTAATAAAAACTTTTTCCTTATGTAACCAGTATGTCTAGGGCAAAGCTCTTCTATCATGCATCAAAGACTATTCTTCCAGCAGCATTTTACCTCAGGGCAGGGCTGGGAAAGGGAGCATTTCTTTGCTCCCTGGTGTTACCCAAGATGGATACAGCCTGGGCACCCTATTCATGTAGGCAGGACTGATAATAACAGAGGTAAACATCTCTACAGGAGAAGTGGTGCTTCTGTGTGGGGACAGTATCAATGTGTTCTTCTTGGCACTTGCCTCTTCAGGGTTATCACACTGTCTACAGACAAAATGCCAGATGAACACACAGCCATGAATTCAGGAAGCTGACATTGCATGCACTGTGGACACTCTAAAGTTGGATTTGATTTTTTGGGGGATTTTTTTTTTGTTGTTTTTTTTGGGTTTTTTTTTGGGAGGGGTGTCCCCAGTAAATGATTTCTAACTAAAAATGTCAAAATTTCTGTCCTTCCTGAGTCTATAGATAGTCAGAGGGAGATTTTTTCACTCCAGGTAATTTCTGCATCAACTGCAAAAAATCAAAGAAAAACACTTGCATTGCCACATAAAGGAGATTTTGAGTTCTGCATAATCAGGATCTGTTTTGGGGACTGGTGGTGGGCAGAGAGGGAAAAATTTTTTCCTTTATGGAGGTCATTAATTCCCTCTATGTCACAGTATTTTAATTTTGTCTTTAATTCTAAAGATGTTTGTTGCTTGTAAAGGGCTATTTTCCATTTTCTCTTTCTCACATTTCCTAATGATGAAAAGAATAAGGTTGTTAAATAGGATTAATGAAATGTTCTTAGCCACAAGATGACTCATCTGGACAGTATTTTAAAATTGAAAGCATTTTCCTGCATCAAGATTGTGCTTCAAGAAATCAGTTTTACAAAACAATGAGTATCTAACAAAAGGAGAAACTGAGGCAGAGGGCCTTATAGGATTTATAATTAATTAATCTCAGTGACAAAATTTTAAATTCTTTCTGACTTAATCAGGTTTCAGATATGATTTTGCTACAGGCAAAGCAACTGATACCAGATTTCTCTGTATTCTTCTTTGAGTAATTTTTTTAATTAAAAAGGAGTTTGAAAATACTGGATGATAAAATGCCAGGAATAATTATGATTGCAATAATGGTGTCTGCAAGTTCTACAATAGTAGATCCCTGAATGCTTTGTCTCTTTTAGGTGTTCTTATGGTTTAAAATAATGTGTGTACCAATGATCCTTCTTATTATATTTTAAGATTCTGGTATGGGGGGGAAAAAACCAAAAAAACCCTAAAAACAAAACAAAAAACCCCCCCCCCAAAAAAAAAAAAACCAAACAAAAACAAACAAAAAACCAAACAAAAAGCCAAACAAAAAAACAAACAAAAAACCAAAGAAAAAAGCAAAAGTAACTTGTCACTTAGTAATTCATGTGGAAAGAGACCTAGCCTACAAGAGGACATTATTGTCAGCTGAATGAAAGAGATTAAATTGATAAGAAAGAATAGAGATCTGCTTCCTTCATTGTCTTGGAAAATACATTTGTTAGGCAGCTTTCCAACACAGAAAAGAGAATAAGACACTTCCTAGGACAGAAAGATTAGTGGTTGGAATAGCAGTCTTTCATGATAAACAAAACCCACATCTTTTTACCCTTTTAGGATTTGAGAATTGCCCTCCAATTATACTTTCCTTTTATCAAGGGGAGTAGAACATGACTGCAATGGTAACTTAAAGAAGACCCCAAACTTTAACATGAAGCTTTTAATTTAGTTGCTCTAATAACTGTTAAACACATTTGTGTTTTAGTGGTAGATATTAAGCTCTCACTCAGTGACAAATGTGCTCTTAGGCAATCTCGTATTTCTGTGACAAGTTATTTGCAATATTCTGCTCCATATAAAAACATGACGTGAGCAGCTACTGCTGAGGATATGGCTTTAAATTAATTGGTTAAAGGAGATGAGCTCAATTCCTTGATCAAAGATTTGAAGCATCATCTACTCAATGGGCTTTCAAATGCATAAGGGATAGCAGTTTATGAAAAGCAGTTTTCCATCCAGACCTTAGTATAAAAGAAACAATTGGTTAATAAAAATTATACACAGGGAGAAAGGATCACAGTAGAACAAGCTATTGTTTCTTCAAAGAAATTCTTTAATGGAAAAGGCCATTATCAGTTAAATAACTTTGTAATATGACAGTGGGTCATATATCACAGACTTTTTTCCTGTTTAAAAGCTTGAAAAAAAGCCAAATCCTTCTATTGATTGTAATGGGCTTCAAATAATGTCTCATATATTGAAACAATGCATTTTATATAATTCGTCATCTCCAGATAATTCCTGAATTACCATCAATGCATGTATCTCTATTCAATTCTGACCTTACTTCCAGCAGAAATGACTCAGGTATATCTGTAATTATTTCTCCTACCTCCTGTGTGGCTGAACACCTTCATTCAGACCTTCAAAGGCCTGCTAATAAGTTATGGAACTGATAATTATTTTAAAAAGAAGTACAGTTTCTGTTTATTTTGAATTAGTAAAAGCAACTAATATGCCATACATTTCCTTGTAGTTTCAGGAAACAGTAGTACAATTTTTCTTTCTAAGCAGCTAGAATAGACAAAATTATGTCTGCTATGGATTAACTTATCTACTTATACTGGTATCCTTCTTCCACATTCTTTAGGCCACTGTGGAAAAGAAATTATTATCAAACATATTCCAAAGAATTCCTACAGAAAATGGGATGTATACCCCACATATCTTGTACCTCTAGAATAAACCTGGCTTAAGTTATAATGATATAAAAATAATTATAATCACTTGCTTGGTGTGTAAGACAATATTAATTAGGGTGTTGACCATTAAAAGTCTGCCAGTCAGGTGAACTGAAGTCTTTTCAGAAAAACAAAAGAAATGGGATAGCAACTTGCTTCTTTCAGAAATCTAACCAAGTCCATGATCTTCCTGATATGTGTCTTGGCCAAAATTCCTTCGTCATAGTAACTTAAGGATATTCTGTATAGCATAAATCAGCACAAAATTAGGCCAGTTGTTAGTGTCAGTTTGAAGCACCAACACCCTAAGCTGTGTACTTTACCCATCTTCCCAGCAGTGAGAAATGTTTGCTCCACACCAGCACCCACTGTATTTGCTTATACTGCCTTGCATGAATATCTCCATTAATCCTTTGGGGAAGAACCAAGGTGCTCTAATGTGCTCTAAGGTGCTTTTTCTGGTGCACTGATTACAGAATGATCTTACACTGACTCCAAATGAGCATAACTTGAGGCCCATCAAAACTTGTGGTACGAGGAAAAGCTCCAGGTGATGGATAGTCTACTGCAGTGGAGATGGTCCATGCATCTTCTCCCACATGCAAATAAATTCTGTGTTGCTGTTGTATCAAATGTGGACCAATGAAGTGCATTATATTGACATGCCAAAAAACTATCCTGCAAACTGCAGGAGTAATGTCCTGGTGAAACCAGCCACCCCAGCAGTTTGGTTCCTGGTTGCTGCTGAAATACATGCTTATCAAAGCTGACCAAGTCTACCCCTCCGAGTGTCTTTGTGGTGCAACACTCAGGATGACCACAGCCTTAAAGGGCTGCCCACCATCCCTGGGACACCCAGTAACTCCTCACCTTTGCCAGTAGTTCTTTCACACTCAGTCTACAGCTCTAGTGCTCCAGCTCCATATGCTACAATATTTTTTCTTTTTAAATTTGTGTGAATTTTATAGATATTCCTAGTAGGAATATAAGGATTTGTAGTCCTCTAAAGCTATAAGTGGCCCTGTCCTTTGTGGTGGAGCTTCCTTGACTTAATTTTGAAGATATAAAGGGCTGATGTCCATATCTGAATAAGGGATCTTAGGGTTTATATATGGAGAGGAATGGGCACTTTTACAGTACAGTTAAGCTGACCTATTTTACAGACTGCTGTGAAACCTTTCCTGAGGGCTTCATATATGTGAACTAAAGTGAACAGGGTTTTAGATACTGAGATTGTTACTGTCTCTTCCAGTGAGAGCACACAAGGCATTGCAACAGCCATCTGGCTCATGGTGCATCCTGTATTAATGACGTTTTGGATGGGATGCCAGGGAGAAAATTTTGTGTGCAATTATTTGTTTGTTAAGCTCAAAAAAACCAACAGATTTTTGTTTGATCTCCTTTTTTTTCTTCCCCCCCCAAGCAAGTCTTTTCTTTTAAGCCTGTTTGGAGAATGGGAAGAATACACAAAGTAAGTGTATTGGTAGTAGGCCTCGGTAGTAGACTTGCAGCATCTTTTGCAAGCTAGTTTTTAAGTAAATGGAGACACATAAAAGTTAAGGGTTAATCTTCAAAAGACATTGCTGGAGCACCAAATTCTGAATATTGAACAACAGGTAGTTCAAGATGCAGAGTCAAAAATGGAGGCAATCAGACTTGGAAATAGCTTTTTGAAATATATTTGATTCTATATATACCTCTTTTTTTTTTTTTTTTTTTTTGTATACAACAATACTTACCTCACATGGAGTAAATTATATTCTTGCCAACACAAAAAAGACTCTGTGGCAAAGATGGGGATAAATTCATGGACTGAAAAATTGTGTTTTAAACAGTAGCTGTACTCCCTTTCTTTTCAAACCTTAAGCTTTGGCTTTAACCATTGTTACTTTGGGATTTACTGCAGTTTTTCTCTACCATTAAAGAGCAGATTATTTCAAAAGTACCTTTTATTCAAACTAAATTGACTTTCAAAAGGAACTTAAGCTTGCTCATATGATTTCTTTCCTTTTACTTCTGTCTTTCACACTTGTCTCCACACACTTCCAGTCATCCTGATTTGAAAGCAGCAGGTAGAGGTCTCTCAGCTTCTGTAAAGGTACTCATTTACCAGTATATAAAAATATCACTTGGAGAGGAGAACACCTAGCTCTGACTCAGCTGTTTATAGCTTTAGTGTGTATCTCTTTTATTGGACTTTGTAGACATGCTATGGCATGGTGTGCTAATGGGGATGTAAGAAAGGATTTTGTATTAAATTTTATTGCCTACTCTGTTACTAACATGATAGGAGACCTTCGGCAATACCCATGAGTTCTCTTGTTAGTCTTTCCATATTTTTTCTATTTTGTATATTCAGTCTGTAATTCTGCAGAAACCCAGACCCTCAAATAGTTTATTCATTGAGTAATTCAATTTTAAAAGTTTACAGTTTGAGGAGGTATTTTTCTAGGACATAGATGGGTGCTTCACAAGGGTTTATGTGGAGTATAGAACAGTAGGAGCCCAATCTTGGCAGAATTTACACACCTTTATCATCCTGATACTAAACAATTTTCAACAGGCATAAATTGCTATAAACCAGATAGAATTACACTGATTTTCTGTTACTTTATGTACCAAAGCAGATATTTAATTCTGTAGTAAGGCATGCCATCAGAAAGTTTCCATATTAGTTGCATTTATTTGTATTTGCATTGCTGAAAATGACGCAAGCTCCTAAATGTCCTTGCTGCATTTTAAAATTTCAGCATTCTGATTTGAACATTCTAATCTTCCAATTTTTCCTCTGCAAAGTATGCTTTGCCCTGCCTCTACAGCAACACCTCATACGTAGATGTGCAGGTGTTATATCACTTCTTATGTAGAATTATGCTGCTACTATCACTGGAGAATTTAAGCAAGAATATTTTTCCATGATAAAAAAGGAGTATAAGCAATAATGTTTTATTGTTATAAAGAAGGAGTATATTCTTACTGTATATTTAAAATATAATCCCCTTCCAGTGTAAATCCTGTGCACTGAGAAGCTCTGAGATTAATGTTTATAGGTAACTTGGAAGTATTTTGCTACATAAGTTACATACTGAAAATATATTGACTCTTTAACAAATAAAAATGACAAAACTAAGAAAGAAGAGGCTCTATGAAAGTTTTTTTGGGTATTCATGTGAAGTTCAACACAGAGAAAATAAAAAGCTATTTAAAAGATCAGAAGTTTGAAAACTCTAGTAAAATGACATAAAATTACACATTTTAAAAATATATATAAAAGAATTATTTTAAATCTCAATATATGTAAAAACTCACAGAATTGTTTGGCTTATTAGTTTCTTTCTAGTACCAGTATTTTGGAAGTTACATTACTCACCCTTCCACACATTTATGCAGTGAGGACTGATGCTAATAAAAGTCACATATACCGTGTGCAGATTAGAACTCAGTTATCTAAAGAGTTCAATTTGAGCATGAAATGCAGTGAGAGCAAATATGGGATACATTAGGGATTTTGAGACAGCAAAGAGTAGGAATATGGTATTGGGATTTTTCAAACTGATAGGCAAGGAAATCTAGCTATCATACAATGATGTCAGGATGATATTGCTGTGAACCGGGAACACAGTAGGATTTTCTTACAGGTTGTCAGAGGAGGGTGGGGGAAGGGCTGCTCCCTGTGGTATACATTCATTTATTGACTACAGTCACAGTTATTTGCTTCAGCCAGCATGATCTGAAATGCATGTACAAAACCATATAGGTATTGGAATTTTCAACTCAAATCAGAATCCTAATTAACTGTAAATCGTAAAGCCAGTAGCCTGAGGTATATTAAAATGAGAACTTTGTACATGAAAGGCTGCACATGCCCCAAAATCTAAGTATTTCCTACTTATAAACCACCAAATTCACTGCATCAGCTTCCATGACTGTAATTCTGTTCCTGAGGGATATACAAGTAGAGTTAGCTGAAAACAAATATGAGTTTGCAACTCATAGAACAAGTCATTTTATGGAGACATTAAAAATCACTGACATAAGGAAAGACAACATAAAATATTTGTACTTAGGGTAAGAATATGACATTAAAGCCAGAAGTGAACTTAGTCCATTGTACTTCATCAAATGCCTCTTTAATCTCTAAATGTGTGTGATTATAAAGACATTAATTTCAAGGGGAAAACCACATCAGTAAAGCACCGCTGAAACACCTGGCACAATTGAATTTCACGCAGCACCAAACGTGAAGGCAAAGAGATGAAGTTACGAAACACATTGAACAGAACTGACACAGAGGACACTGTTCTGTCAGGTACATAAAAGGTTCTGGTTATAAAGACCCAGTCCTGCTTAGGGCAACAGGGGTTATGTTGCCTTTAATAGGAGCAGAATCAAGCTGTAAAGGGATATTTGGTCGGTCCTTTGGTGTTCAGGAGCAAACAACAAAACAGAAGTTGCAGAGCCCTTGAGCCTGAGGACCCTCTGCTCTGTATCATTATTACCATTTCACGGGGCCAAGTTATCCTGTGATCTTGATTTTAATAACAGCTGGATCCTTCCCCTTGTCACATGCTGAGGCCAGGGTCTGAATACAAGTGGAGGTGTTCCCTCAGCTAGTCCATCACTAACTATACTCTCTACTAAAGGGTGTAACTTTTTTCCCATAAATTGATCAGGTTCAGTAAGTTCTATATCTAGATTGTAAATTATATTGAAAGAAGACGATTTCATAAAATAATTTAGACTGTTGGCTAAAACACCTATGAAACACCAATCATCCTTTTTAGCTTGGTATTACTGGAAGGGATTTGCTACCTTTTCTGTTTTCCTTATGGAAGAAAGTCTGCTATAAAATTGTAAAATGTATAATCAGAGCAAGAATCATTCTTACAGTATGAATTAAAGAGGTGGCAGGGCGAATATCTGCAGTGGTTTAATGTTCAACATCAACCTTCATTAATTCTACCCACTAAACAATGTTTGTGCAATAAATGTTGGTTAAAAAAGAGTCGGGGGAAAGTAGAACCAAGGCAGATTAAGGGAGTTATGAATACTTGGGAGGATCTTGGGAGCACTTTGAGGTTAGATGCAGTAAATATATTGCCAAAACCAATATTAAATCTCATATTAATCATAGAAAAACTCAAGTTTGAAGGATCCATTGGAATAATCAAATTCAATTCCTAAATACACAGCCATTCTGAATATTGACATTGAAGAATACTGTAGGACCCCCTGATGAAGTTGCAAAATTCCACCCAATTTATAGTGACTGTGCAGCTGGTGTTGCAATTTAAATCTGTTTCTCACTCTCAGAAAAGCCCACTGTCACCCATGAAAGGGAGAACAAATACCACCTACGTATACACTAACTGAACGTGTTTATCTGAATCTGTCAACTACATCAGAATTCAAGTTGCTAAATGCTGTGTTCAAAAAATTTTTGTGGATTTGTGACATCCCTTGGAAGGCTTTAGATCCATAAAGCAATGAATAAATTATAAGAAGACATAATTATGGTATTTTAATCCCTGACAGATATAATTTTATTCCATAAGCACTGAAAAGAATGCTGCTGTTTTTCTCAGACCAACACTCCTTGATTTAAGGAAAAAAAAAAAAAAAAGAACATGTCTTTGCTGAAAAATGACATATTTAGTAAATATTGTCCATGGTAATTGTTCCTGTGGGATCACAACAGAAACATGTTTCAGATACTGTAACTACTGTATATTCAGAGTGTATGAGCACTGTATATTCAGAGTAGATGATAATCTCTGTAATGTTTCTTATGAAGCTCCTTATGGAATCTCAAATGTAATTTTAATGGTATCCTGAAGAAAAAAAAATAAAGAAGGTATAACACTCAAATTGGATTCCAGAGATAAGGTTAGTTGCTGAGGGTGCAATTTACATCAGCTGAATTTAGCTGTCTAACATGCATGTATCTAATTTAGGCTCCCTTAGCAGTCCATCAAGGGAAGAATGTACCTCCAAAGGGAGAGCAATTCCACTCATTCTGACCACAGTTTCAGGACAGGATGAAGGCCTGAGAGGAAAAACAGATAATCAGAATAGTGACCTGAATTCAAGGCAGGAAGCACAGGGAAGGTGTATTGGATCTAGACTGATAGTGAATATTTGCACAAGAAAACAGAAGAAAAAACCCTGAAGTTTCCAAACATCTCTAGGGATTTCCCCCACATCTGCTGGAAATCACTAGGAGATGGCTCCACATTGAATGTTTCAGTCTGAGTCTTCAAATTATCCCTGTATCTCTGTTCAGCGAATCCTGTAGCATATATGTAAATCTTCAAGCTTAAATCCCATTAACATCAAAGGGATGTAAGCATGCACTTAAATGTTTTGCTGAACTGGTACCCTTGGCCCCACTCCAGCAAAACATGTAAGCGTGTGCTTAACTTTAAGAATGTTAACCCTGTTAACTTCTATAGAGTTGATTTTCTACAGTTTCCTGAAGTAAAACACACATTTCAATGCTTTGCCAAGTCACTATCTTAATAAAGATGCAATGCCTGTATCTTATCAGCATTACAAGCCTCAGCTAAATTAGTCATACTTAAGCACAAAGAGTAGAGCTATGTATGCTGTGAGGAGAAGAAATCCATTAGAAATGCCTAGCCAAATGGTAAATACTGAAAACTAAGTACTTAAAAAAATGGATTTCAAAATAATATAAACCAAATTAAAGCCTTGGTTCATCCAGGACTCAAGCAGTTGATGTGATTTAAGCACATTGCTATTTATGCTTACATTTAAGCATGTGCTTAAGCACCATGATGAACTGGTCCATCAGTGTACACCTTCCCTTTTACATGTTAGCTAAAGAAAATCCTCTGGCTTTTGTACATCACATTGCTTTGCCTAAGATATCAGACGAGCTGCTCTACTCTGATGCTTATATGTGCACAATAAATCCAGACATAAAAATCAATAGAAACATTTAAACTTGAGAGGCTGTAGAAGTGCCCATTGGAAAAAGTCAAATGCTAAAAAGAATGAATCTCACGTAACTATGAGTTTGCTATAACAGGCAAAGAATTGTTCATGTTCATGCGTATTCATATATTATTTCATAGGAAAAAGGTTTGCTAAAATGAATGCTACACAATTTTTAATTTAAATTTCTAGATTTTTCACATTTGTGCATTGCTATGCAAATGAAGTTTTATACGACTCTCTGCAGTACGCCACACAAGCAAGTTACTTTTTCTTCATAGATTTTGAATTTCATTGAAGTAGTTTGACTCACTTAAAAAATAGGCAAACATAATGTGTTCAGTACATTGATTAATGATTTATATATTTACAAAATAGTCACATGGCTATGTTTTGTTTATGCACGATGGCACCCTGTTTGCTAAATATATTATAGGTTTATGTTGCCATAATGATGCATCCTTCCTCAGCTATTAATCTAAACTGCAGAGTACATGTATATTTAATAATCTTCAGAAAGTCTGTAAGACTTATTTACATTTTCTATCCATCCTGCAGCTTTAAAGACCTTCTAATATTGGCTACTGATCCTATACCATCACAATGCTTTAATATATGCAAAAAAGATTAAATAACAGTATGAGTGAAATCAGGTCTCAAAATACCAATAAAGATGTTTTGCCCTTAAATTTTGATGTTCTAAACCAATGCTATTTTTCATCTTCGACAGTGCAGTGAACTGAATTCATCATATTTAAAATATCTGAAGAGGTGAATATCATATACTGATGTGCAATGGCATTTATTCCAGTAATCTGAACATCAAATCATAAGTATAAAGAAAAAAAAAAACCAAAAAACCAGGAAAATGAGTGAATTGATCATAATAGCAGTCACTTATAAATAAATTAGGCATTTATTTGAAAAATTAGTTAATAGAAACTTAAAATATGTAGCATTCTTTTCATCCCTTTTAACATATGCTTAGAAACTGATAAATATTTATCTTTCTTTCAATATAAGAATTCACAGCTCAGAAGAAAAACTGCTATCTCTTTAGTTATATTTTTTCTATCCTTATGGCATGCTATTAAAAAAATGGTAAAAAAAAAGTTATTATTAAAAGGATTCTCATTAAAAAAACTAGGGAAAAAGGAAAATAAATTTATAAAAGCATCTGAAAGAAAAAAGCACAGATGTTATAATATCATCATTTAGAATCTATGAAATGAAATGTATTTTTAAAGACAAAGTTAATGTCTTCCTTTGAAATCCTCATGTTAAAATCAAAAACACAACTTTAATGGAAGGCAGACATAGGTACCGTATGAAGAATTACAGCTTAGAAAATTAATAAAAATAGTATCTAAAACAGTATTAGTAAGATATGAAGCTCATTCATTAATGGTCTCTGTGATAATATATCACTGAAAATGTTGCATGAAGGACAGTCTTTGATAGGATTATGTACAGTATAATAGCAAGATATTGAAATTAAAATTCACTGAGAAGATACATCTTGTGAACTGAAGGGTAAGAAGATAATAATGGTAACATTAATAATAATAAATAACAAGTATAAAATGATTCACATAAATAGAATTTCCATCAGCTACCATTACTGTAATTATGAGAATGATAAAGTAATAATCTACAGTAAATAGCTAATTTTTATTGATTCACTGTTTAATTTTTTTTTAAGGGCTTTAGAATTGCTGTCAATAACAATAATGTGTATGTGAAGAAAAGTTATGTAGAGAAGAAATTATAAAAACCGTATTGGGAAATCTGTTTTTAAAGAATCTTTTGGAGATATTTATGTTTTTTCATGGATGAAAAGAAAAATTCTTGAAATAATTTCCCCACCTATTTCATGAGTGCTGTCAGATTTCTTCAGCAGATGAGTGTTAGGGTTCCAGAGGCATATTGAGAAATTTCAGTAAGTTTGGTATCTGGCTTTTTAATTATGCCTCTCTGTACCATGCCTTCAATGGCATCTACGAAGAAAAAACAGGCCATAAGCTGTCCAATTCTGCAGCAGCCAACAGCAAAATTAGCACAAAAGGCAATGAAAAGGTCAAGACAGAGGCCAAATAGGAGAAATTCTAAGCAACTAATTGTAATGTTGATCAAATATGTTATAGAATTTAATATAAATGTATCAAACAAACCCTCTGCATGGCTAAAAGGTGTAGTTTTAATGTTAGGACTGGCTAAAGAAAGACAAGACTTTATATGAGCAATTGAGGTGACGATCACACAATGCCTTTGAATGTCCAATTTCAACTGCTTTTGAATTTATAGAAGAATAAGGAATAGCTTGTTCTATGCCTTAAAAAAGAATTGAATTAGTCATCCTGAAAGACTATATTTTAATTCATAAAGATTTTCCCTTTAGTTATTTAATATATTCATTATAGTGTCTGATAATTAATAATGGTTATGGCCTTTGATCAACCACATATGAGTAGCTTTATAATCTGTTTTCTTTCAAACAAAGAGGGATATTGGATAATATCAACCTTCATTGTACACTATGATTTTAATTTTAACTAACATGTTGCTAAGTTTTGTGGGCCACTGGTCAAGAAACCATTTCATATAGTTGAGTAAATTCATGTAATAAGAGGGTTTTTCTTGTAAGCAGCCATCTGCCCCAAAATAAATATAATTGAATACTGAACAATACTGTTTTCAGCATGTAATGCAGAACATATTTCAAATTTTTCCCTTCTCCTTGAAGAGAAGAAGTAACTGGGGAAAAAAAATTAGAAATGCTGGGTTGACTATGGGAAAATAGCAGAAATCCAGTGTGATTCTCTCTCCTTCTGACAATTTAAATTCATGTCCTACTCATGATGGCACATGGCCATAATGGCTTAAAGAACAAAGCAAACAATGACTGTTGCACTCCAGATGTTCTATGTCCTAATGAGCTACGTTATGCCTCCATAGTGGTGGACTCAAAAACTGGAGGTCTGGCTAAAAAATCTGGTCATCATATTGTCATTATGTCAGTCAGATAGAAAACATATACAAGGTTCCTGCTTAAGTGGGAGAAACTGGCAATAATTTGATGTGTTTGATATAGTCATAAGTGCAGTAAAAGGACACCTCACCTTGAGGGCAGATGTCAATGCTATAATATACAAGTGGTAAAAAGCCAAATGTTCTTATTGGCATGAAAAAAACAACATGAAATATGTAGCTTTTTTTTTTTTTTTTTTTTTTTTTTTTTTTTTTTTTTTTTTTTTTTAGTGAGAGTAGATATTCTGTAGATATTCTCCTGTTGTATCCATTCCCAAGAGGGGATAGTTGACACATCGTGCCAAGTCCTGGGAGAAGTCAGAGGGGATTCTGCTTGCAGAGGAGAAAATATCTGTCTTATACAGTTAAGAAGAGAAATGGGTAGTTGGGATTAAAGTTGTGTATGTCTGTGTATATGTGTATATATATATGTGTGTGTATGCGTGTTTGTATGTAAGCAAAAACATATCAGAATCATATTTATATGTGATATAATAGTAGTAAGAGATAACCTTTGTGAAATTAACAAGTAATATAATTGAAAGCAATAAATAAAATTTCAGTTTTCAAAAAATGATCCATAGAAAAACTGAGGTATTTTTAGAGATGTTCAAGATCAGATTATTTAGGTGAATTACAAAAAACACCATGGTATCATTGCAATGGCTAAAACATTGCAAAGAGCTAGGAATATTCCACGTATGACTTTCAGTGCACAAACCAACTGTTGTTGAGACAATATTCCCTTTGGGGATTCATGCTCATTCATCCTAACACTGTCTGCTAGGAACTTCTCAAACCTCCCTCTGAAACATGTAGTATTAACCCCTCCTGGAAATTGGATTGCCAAAAACCTTGACTCTTTTACTTAGCCATTATTAATTATTATTATTATTAATGTTATTAATATTATTAATAACAGTAGAACTAGTATTATTCATAGAATGGTTCAGGTTGGAAGGGATCTTAAAGATCAGCTAGTTCCAATGCCCCTGGCAATGACAGGGACACCTTCCCCTAGGTTGGGTTGTTCAGAGCCCCAGCCAACCTAGCCTTGACCCCTGCCAGGGATGGGGCAGCCACAGCCTCCCTGGGCAACCTGTCCAGAGCCTCACCACCCTCACAGTGAGGACCTTCTTCCTTATATCTAATCTACCCTTTAAAGCATTCCCTCTTGTCCTGTCATTACACACCCTTGTAAAAACTCCCTCTCCATCTCTCTTGGGGACCCCTTTAGGTGCTGAAAACCTGCTCTAAGGTCTCCCTGCCTTCTCTTCTCCAAGCTGAACAACCCCAACTCTCTCAGCCTGTTTTCATAGAAGTACTCCAGCCTTCTGAGCATCTTTGTGGCCATCCTTAGGACTTGGTCCAACAGCTTCATGTATTAACATTTGCCTTGATTTCTCACAAAATCAAAAGAGAATAAATTGACTCCAGCTCCTATTAGCTAGGTTC
>VWZN01022095.1:6572-21822 GCA_013396955.1 Regulus satrapa | reverse complement strand
TTTTTAAATTTGCTGTGTGGACGTTTTCCTGAAGTGAGGAACATAGGACTGTGACCTTTGTAAATATCTCTGCCAGGTGACAGTGATTGCTCTGATAATTATTCATTGTTCCAAGACTATAAGAATAATTGCTGCTTTCAAATATCTGCAAATTACAAATGCCTATATGAGGGTTTTCCCTAGGCAAGCTTCCAGAATGGTTTTCCAGAATGTTATTTCCAAATGGAGAATTTTGATGATTTTTTTTTTCTTCCCATTCTGAATTCAATTATCTTAAAAAGTAAAAGGGTGGTGATTCTTTACTTGAGTGGATTTTACCTTATTTTCAGGTAGAGCATTCACTTATGAAGTGGGTGGGAGTCCAAAGACTGGGAGTCTATTGCATCCAAGAGCTAATGGATGGAAAAAAATTACGTGAATAAGTATGCAAGACTATACACACTGTAAATGGCGCATGCAAGTTTAAAATAAAAACCTAAAATTCTGCTGTTCAGGCTATTGTTAATTAGATCATTTAAATCTATTAAAAAATAACTACTGAATTCAATCTGTTCCCTTTTCCATGCTTTATTTCTGTTGATGATTTCTTGTAAAAGTACAATGATCTCAGTTATATGATTGCTCTACCCTTTAGTCTCAATGCATTGTGTAAAATATAATGCAGTACAGATGTCAACCTAAGAACTAAATAGCTTATATTTCTTAAGAACCATGAAAAAATATTAACACTATAGAAACAATAGTTCAGTAATTACTTTTTGCTGTGAAGTGAGGTTAGGCATTTATCCTTATAGATCCCTAATACACTTAAAGTCAGCACTGCCCCTGTGGTCCTTTTACCTTTGTTGATAAATGTATTGTACAGGATACCTTGTATGACCACTACAGTATTTGAGGTCATGCTAGGCTGTTAGCACAAATGGTGTGAACAATAGTTTATATGCCACTTAACTCCTTGGGAGAAACAGTTAACCTTGCTAGAGAGGACAGATCAGTCATGTATAGTTATTAAAGTCTAGAAGGTTTTGTTATGCTCTGAAATACTTTTATAGAACTACAATACTCTGGTATGAGCTTTACCAAGTAGGGAAGCAACAAAGTCAAGAATTATCTTTGCCACCTTTGAAAAGGGTATTCAAAGAATTCTAAAAATATATTTTACCAGACATACTTTTGAAGTACACATAAATTTTGATATATTTAATCACTAGAATTTCTGAACAAGGCTAACCAGATAGCAGTATTATTAGCACTGTCTTAAAAAATCCCCTAAGTTTACAAAAATTAGTTGTGAATTTGAAGGCCTTGAAATGGACAATCAACAAAAACCCCTTAGATCTTCTTGATTACAGTTTTCCAAATAATGATGAAACATCATAAATTACACAGATGGACACCATAATTGAATTTTATTTAACAAGCATTTAACTATAAAACTACCTTCCAAGCAAATATCCTTTTCCAGAATTTCTCATGACTAGAAGTAACAGAGTGAACAAAGAATAAAACACAGTAAGAGATTACTGAGGACTTATCAGGTCCTACATACAGATGGCAATGACACTGCTGTTAACAGAGATGACCCAGTTTCAAGACATAATGGGCTGCTTCCACATTGTTGTTTATTCCAGTGGATTGATTGTCAGATCCAACCAATTTTTTGGCCCTTTTAGAAAACACAGATCTGAAGGCAGCCTTATCTATTTCCGGTTCAGGCATAAAAGCCTGTCAGCCCCTGTACCTGCATGTGTGTTTGTATGCATCCAAACATCATTAACCACCGCTGTATCTTTATATCTTAAGGGTTAATTCAGAAGGTTAGTGCAGCTGTCTTAGTCTGGCCTGCAATTTCAATTCAGCACACTCACTCACATTAGTCACTTCCTCTCCTCGAGCTCTGATTTAACATTCCTATATGTAAATGAGCAGGTGCTACCTGAGGCAGGGTTTGAGGTTACAGAGGAGAGGTTTCCTCCCACTGCCAACCATTCTGGCACATGCCACATGCCTCATCCATGCTACATTGGTTATTGCACCCTTATTCCCAGGCTGGAGCTCTCTCTGATTCTGCCTGGGTTGTTGCTACCCAGCTCTACACCTGAGGTGGCAAAGACTCTCTCAGCCTTGTGGAAGCTCTTCCCATTGGCACACCGATGTCCTGTGCGAGCATGGGAAATCTCAGCATGACATCAGCTTTCATGTCCCTGAGCAGGAAACTCCACCATGTTCCAGGGTACATGGGAGCAAACACATTCCATAATGAGCATTTAGGGAAGGAAAAAACACTTCTAGGCATGTCTCCAAATACTCATCTTCATGGATGCATTTAAGAGTGCATGTACATATTTTCCTACTAAGAACTACTACCTCATTAAGTAATAATATTTACTGTGTCTTCAAGAGAGGGACATGGAGAATAGCAAGAACAGGAAGAAATCAGATTGCTACCACTGCCTTTTAAAATCTCCTAACAAGCAAAATTAAACCATGTCTCTTTATTTATTTATTGCACTTGTAAAAAGATTAATGGGGATGTGATTCCTTCAGGCTTTTACATATAACCCCATCACACAAAGAACAAAATTACACAGTGCAGCAAACGATCTAAATTAGCTACATTTATTTAAATAACTGCTATGGAGGAAACAATAAATCAACAAGAATCCTCACAAAAATGTGTTTACAAAGTGTCTTATAATTTGTTTTAGCTAGGACACAGACTTCTAGCTCTCAGCTAAGCTTACTTCTAACAGTCTATTATCATATCAACTGTTAATGAGTGTTTGCTACAGAAAAACATTTTGTACCAAAAGAAAGACTATGTGTAACTTCTGCCTTACTGTCCTTTAAGATATGGCTGGCAACTCTACAAGAAATAGATTTTCTTAACAAACATTTTGTTAAAGGCTTATAATAACTTGTGAGACAGTCAAAATTAACTGTCTGTGCTTTGTTAAATCTGAAAAAAGTGATTACTTGAATGGTCATAATCATGCAATTATCTCATCTTCACTCTTTTTGAAGACGGTATCTATATCTACTCCTATATCGGGAGTGAGTAGGGGGAGCTCTAATGCTGAACCTGTGATGTATTCATAAATCAGTACTTTCAGAGCCTGTCATGGGCTCCATAATGAGGGTCATTATTCAGGCAGAGTGTCAAAACTACTATCAAAGGACCTTCTCAGAATCACAATCATTCTGTTTCTTGTTAAATAAGCAATGTAGTACACAAAAATGGCAAACAAGAAGCAGGTCAATTTGATACAGTATGAGGGCACAGAGACCTCTAGAGTAATTTACCCTGTGGGAATTCTGATGGTTTGTGAGATAAATTATATACACCCTCAGAAATGATTAATGGTAATAAAATCCCAGGAATATTTTCAGAAAAAAAAGTCCATATGTACATATGGCAACTTCAGTAACAAAGAAGACATTTTCTAAAGCGGAACACTTAAAGAAAATTATTATTAGAAGTGCAAGCAGCTCTCAGGAAAGCTACTAAATCTTATTACAAAGTTGGCAGCATTCTGTGAAAATGCTTTATTTCCATTTGCTGAAAGAGGTTTTTTTTTAAAAAAAAAAAAACAAAAAACAACAAAACCCAAACCTAGAGCTTTTCTGAATTAAAAAGAAAGGAGATAAAGGTGAGAGGACTGGGGGGGTGGGGGAAAGGAATGCCATATTGAAAAAGATTTACTTAGACAGACTATTTTTTACTTAATTTCATTATAACCATTATGAGATACAAAAAGAATTATTAACATAATATAACCTGGACATTTGACCACAATACATGCAAATTTTTGGTAAGCGATTAAAGGCTGTATTCAAATTGCGTAGCATAGGTGCCTAAATTAGGCATTGGCATTACTTCCCTTCTTTCACTTTAGGGAACAAGAATATAATAGCCCTACATGTAAAGTAGTCTGAATTGGTCATTCTCACTTGAACTAAAACATTACATTAGTAATGAATAAGCTAGGGACCAGTAAAGGCAGTCTAGATTTTGTCTCCAGATGACTTATAGATACAATCATTTGGGGATTCATAGTCAACCTCTTCTGAAACCAACAAAGTGTATCAAGTTAGTCTTAAGCAAAGTTTCCTTATTTTCCCTTGTCTATTAGGTAACTGTGTTGAGTTTATGTATGATATATTTTCTTAATATACACATCAATATATTATTGTATATAGATACACATATATCTAATTCCACAGGTATGATCATATACAGCATAACTCTGAAACAATAAAATACTGTGGGGCAGAAATTTCACTATGGACCCATAATGTAGCTCTTATTTGGCTGGCCTGAGACATCTGCTAAGGCTTTGTCTAAGAAACAGTAAAGTAGATATGACCAGAATTTAGTGTGGCCCATGAAATCATGCAGCCACATTCTTCAGAGATGGATGCCAAGAGATCCCTTTCTACCTGCAGATTCTGATACCATTTGAATACTACTTGTGACACAGGCTTTCTCATGTCCTCACAGACCGCACTGCTGACTTCAATAGGGCTTTTCTGCAAGTGTGAAGTTTCCAGAGAAATGCCACAGTTGCATTTAATACCAATTGCAGACTCTGAGACTTTCAAGGAGTTTTCAAGGCACCAAGAACTTTTGAAACTATGGTTATTCTATTACCATTTTCCAATCTCAATCTCTTTTGTTAAATATCTACAATGCAGTCATGTAGATGTTTGTATCTACCTGCACACTTTTATGGCATACCTTTATGATAACAGTTTTTGTATCCCCTTCAAAGTAATAAATAAATAAAATAATGGGTTAGATATAAGTCTGCTTCTCTGCTTCTTTACTCATATTACCCTTATTAAATGGCAAGGTGAGAAGTAGATTAAAAACAGTCCCCCTAAGTACCTAATAAATCCCTCAGCTTCACTTTCCCACACTGAATTTTGTCTGACAACAAACCGTACCTTGTCTAGACTTATTGTTTAAGTAAATTTGTATCCGTGGAATAATCAAAAGCAAACCAATTATATTCAGGCATCTTTTTTATCCATTTGTTTGGATATAACTGTCTATTTAATAGTGTTTGCATATGAAGCAATGTTCTATTGTATGCATAGGTACTCAATTATTTAGATTATACGTTTGAATAAACTGTGCAGTTAAAGGAGTACCCTTGTAATGCAGGACAATTACATTTTTCTCGCTCAGTTTACACGTTATTAAACTAATATCAATTTGGACAACACAGCTGGATATAGGATTCTACCCTTCACCTATCAAAGTTGCTTTCTTTAAGGGTACATTTTACCCCTATGATTATCTATCATTGTTAGTCATTTCAAATTATATCAAATAATGTAAAAAGGCTAGTGAGAATAAAGACTACAAAAAAAAAAAAAAATTCATTTCACACCAAAGACTGTGCATTTAAATGCAGGTTTTCTTGATGCAGCTATAAAAGTCCTGTTTAGAGGCATAATAGGTCAGTATAAAAGGTGTTCACATGAAAAACACTACCTGGCCAGCATAAGAAATAATACTGATTTTCACAGTGTGAAAGAGAAGTTCACTACATATGTCATCTTTCTACCAATCAGGGAATGACTATCATATTTTTGCAAGGAAAAGAAGACTATTAACTTTAAACTGAAAAAAAAAAAAAAAAAGAAAATAATCAAATAATATTTAAACACTCAGACATAAATATGTGTTTGTCAGTCCTTGGAATAAGTTTTCAGTGACTAATCATAAATATCTATTTTGAGTGGAATAGTGGAAGAGAGAGAGAGGTGTAATAAAATAATCTCACAGCTTCAGTCTTCTGGGCATTTTTGTCTGTGTGGTACCTTTGGGAAGGAATACTTTTCATGTGTATAAATTGGCTTTAAAACCAAGTCTGTTCTTTTGCATCTGTTACACACCTGTATGCTCAAAGGGGAAAAACAGCTATTAACAATGATAATCTATCAATGAAACCTTGCTGAGAATCTGGAGCTGCCCAGTATTTGTCTAGTTTGCTCTTTTTAAAATGTTCTTCACTGAGTACTCTTTCTGCTCTCCTTTTTCATCATCATTAATCTGAAATATTTTTACCATCTTGTGATCAAAACCATTATCATGATACTGCTGCATATCATGGTACTAGTCAATGAAAGGGAATGAATGAACAAAATACTGATGCAGTCAGAAACTCTGTACAGTGTGAAAAGCTGGCTTAACCTCAGAAAGCTACAGATTTGTGTTTTGTAATTTTTCTGAGGTGAGACAAACTGTATCATCTTTCAATGAAGAGCTGATGGTCATTTTAATTCACCTGAAAGAAGCTGTTTCTCTTAGCAGTTTTCCTCCAGAATAGTGGCTAAAGGAATGGTGAGAGTGTTCATTGTTGCTGGATGCATTAGGGAAAGATGAAAAACCCAAAAACAGCTTCACCTGCTTTCAGGTGGATACTACAAGTCCTCACTAACAAGACCAGTAAATTGCTTTGGAGATTGCTCGATGACTCCAGAACAAGCAAGACTTTTTCTAATACTTGGAGCAACCTGAGAAGTTACTCAATGAGCTGACAAATATTGTGAGAAAACATATCCATCAATGAATTAATTGTCTAGGAATTTAGGAAGTATTGTCTGATCACTTCCCCATTTTCTCCAGCAAGATGTTGTTCAGGGCCCTGTCGCTGAGATATGGATCTACTTGAAATCTTTCTTGTTTGCTTGCTTACTTGCTTTCCCTGCTGGTTCCACAGAAATCTGGATGTGCAGCCGCTGCATGGTCTGTTCAGTAATGACTGGGTGCCAGCAGAGCACAGTCTGGGAAAGGGCAAACTGTTACCTGACCTGTGTTGGGAATACTGCCCTGGAAGAAATGCTATGAAGACCAGGCTGAGGTCTGGCTAAATCCACAGCAACATCCTGGGGGCAGGTTTTTACTTGCTCATTTTGAATTTCTGCCATCCAGTGTGAAAACAGAAACAAATCAGACTTTATCTTGAATAACATTTTATTCATTTACCCACACAGTCATGCCAGGGGTAAGGAATCCCAGTAGTACCTTCACAACTAAAAACCAGAATACAGCAGAAACAATATGACCCTCAGGAGCTAGGGGAAACTACCTTTTATAAAATTAGCACAAATTTACTGACGCCTTCCAAGTTATAGATACTTTGGAGTTAGGAGCGCAGAGCCCACCCTCTGAGATATCTGACATGAAGAAGAGATTGTTGAGCAAAGGGACCAAAATTTACAGAATTCCTCTCTCGCTGTGGTGGTGGGAAAAAAGATGGTTAGGAAACCTGGCACAAAATGCGTGGCCCCCTGAGATGGCTCAGGGAAAGTCTTGTGAGGAAGTCACATCACAGTTATTATGTGTCACTGTAGTATAGTTACTGATCCAACCTCAGGCCAGCTTTCAAAGGCTGCTTTCAAAGATAGCATTTTCTTTATTTTTCTAATCAGAAAGAACTACAAAATGGTGTGACAATAATATACAATACATGCTCCTAAATAGGACTATGAAGACACATATATACAATTTTTTGAAAATATTAGAAATTGTAATGTTCTAAATGGGACTGAAAAATCAGTAATCACTAACTGACCACATTTACAATACCCTTTAATTTTCACTAATAATACTTTGAAATATGCCTTCATATGTGGTATAATTTTTTACTTTTTTTTCCTAAGTTATTGTTACTTCTTTTCTTTTTGCCTTTTTTTTTCTTTCAATTTTCAGTGTATTGACTGTATATAATGATTTAAAACTTGACGGCTTTCTTTCAAAAATACCTCATGAGTTATGGGTCCTATCTGAAAGATTTCTGAAGCAAATCTACACCTGGAATACCTTACAACCTCAGCTTCATGTCTCCTACAATTTAATAAGATAAAAATAAATATGTACACACTCTAATGAGTTAGGTGTGTCTGTTTGGTTAATATCCACAGTGCACAATTTTCCCTTTTGATAGAGTTTTAGTTCAAAATACCCTTGACTCATGCCAGCCATTCCACCATAACCCTTCAGACAGACATGTACTTTGCTCCCCACAGGTCACTTGTAATTGGCCTCCTTTCCTTTGTGTTCAGTAACTTTCCAGTTTTCTGCAGGCCTGTTCACAACAGAATTGACACTGAAGAAAGAGCGGATAAAGGCAGACCTGAAGTCTGTGCAGAGGGTAGGTAGGGACTTGCATTTCTGAATACAACCGGGTCAAAATATACATCCTCAGAAGCTGCTGAGAGACCTGATCCAGGGTATTATACTTTTCCCAAGGAGTTGCACTTTTTGAAATATATCAGAAACTCCACGACTGTGAAGAGAATCTGGAAACACTCTGTAAACCAGCTGTGATAAACTTTGCTTAGTTGATACTTCAGATATATATAGGCAAAGATCTGCAGACAAGAGCCCTGTTGTTTCTAAGACCTCTTCTGTGAGAGCTGTTAGCAACACCCCCAGCCATCACAGTACGATGCCGACCTTTCTGCCAAAGGGCCTGTGTCACAGCTTGGAAATAGCTTAAAAGCTGCATATCTTCTGAGATGAACCTCCCCATCTGTGCTCCCCTCACCTTCCAGACACACACACTGTGGCATTTTTTTTAACATGCAATGGGGGGGATATGGACTTTAGGGATCAATTCATGTATAACTTATACAATGTTTACATGAGGATTTTTATGTAGTTTTCTTAGAAATGTTTTTGAATTGGCTGTATGAAACTGATATTCACTGTCATGAGGTTTTCTGAGTGAAAAAGGACACTGCAACATATTTGGCTCTGCAGTCAGAAGGACCAGCTGAACAGCAACAATTAAGCATGGGTACAACACAAAATTGCTGGGCAGGCAAAATTGTTAGGAAGCTTTCAAAGTAGTATGGGAAGCTTGGACAAAGCGGGATATACTGTTATTCACTGATAATTGTCCAAATGCCTTGGGTGTTGCTGCTTATTTCCTCTAAGTTAATGATAAATGTGATTAAAAAGTCAATCAGCAAAGAATGAAAAAAGTGCAGACCCAAATGTTACAATAATAATAAAGCAGAAAATATACTTGAAGACATGTAATTGAATCTTATCTTTTCTTTTTGTCTGTAAACTTTTTGCTACAGTAATCGTTTCCTCTCCATTTTTTCTTACTTATGATCACCCCTATGATCATAAGTATTCAATTCAAAAACCATGAACTATCTTTTCCTTGTTTTTATTTTTTTTCTGGTTTTTGGGGGGGGTTTGGGGTTTTTTTTCTGTTTTTTCTATCTTGTCTTTTTTTTATTTGTTTATTCTCTTTCTCATTTCCCACAATTTCCATTCTATTCACCACAAGAAGTGAAGTGAGCTGAGAGGGGACAACTGACAGTGGGTAAGGTTTTGGTAGCCAGAAAGCAGAGCACAATACTTGCAGAGTCAGTAGTTTTGCCATAGAAGACAGCAAGGTACTTCATGAGCGCTCCCTGTTCAGAGGTAGAGAGAAAAGGAGTTGCAAGAGCTAAACCTATTTTCAAATAGAAATCATAAAGGTTGCATAAAGCAACTTCTTATTTTCTTGTCTTCTTTTAGGCACCTACTCTGTGGTATCAAACAACAGACATAAACAAATCTCCCTCAAATGGACCTCCTACCAAAAGTAGCCACAATAAGAAATATTACTTCTCCTCCTTTTTCTCTGGTTTGGTTTTGTAAAGGCAGCTTAGAAAACTGCTATACACTCCAGAAATCTTGGGTAATCTTGTAAATTTTGGTAAATCTGCTCTGCACACAGTTGAACTTCTTATATATCAGTGAACACAATGCTCTCAAACATCATCCTTCATTTTGGTTGGAAAGCAAAAAAATTGTAACCTGTAATCTACAAAAATTGTAACCTGTAATCTACAAAATACAGCATTGATCAGTGAGGGAAAAAAAAGGAAAAAAAAAAAAGGATCAGTACAATAAAAACTATCAATAGTCTAAATATACTGTGTACACATATGCTTCTCGGGAGCAGGCTAGAGAAACTCTATTAAAAAGAACTCAAAAAATTTCAGAAGTTGGAAATAAATGCCTTACCGATTCTGCGTTCCATTGGCTTTGAGTCCTGAGCCAACCTGATGTCCAAGCAGAAAGGCTATATATTCTGACAAGAATTAAAAACAGCTCTTTGGACTCTGTAGTGAACTGAAATAAGACCAAGATGTGTGTCTGCTATGAATACCTGTGCCCTATTGGAAATAATCTTAATATTTTCTATTTAGCCAGGAGTTGAAAGGAGTAGTCAACTATTTATTCGAAGGCTGGAATTCTACTAATTATAAATATCTCCAGACGTTTTCTTGCCAACAAGACTCTGCAATAGTGCCATTGTTGAATGGCAGCTCTCGAAACTCCATTGTCACACAGATGTGTATGTTGGAGCACTGCTAGGCAAATACGGAGCCTGCCTGAAAAAGAACCATAGGGGAAGACCTCACATTTGTGTTTTTAAAAACTAAGTATATTAATACTTTTCTTTATTTACACGATGAAAGGCAACAATGTGAGGAAAACCTGTAGAGGGAAAATTTATAGGTTTGCTACCTAGTTTTGCTTTGGTTATTTTTTTCAAAAACACATTTAAAGCTATAGAAAAATTACCTAGTTAAACACTATTTGTTAATAAATGGCATGGTATTCTACTTTGACATTGTTGCAAATACATTGCCAATACTTATCCCTAAAAACATACAGCTGGAATTTAGCTTTTAAAATGTTCTGGAAAATGTCCTAGAGAAATGGCACTTTGACTGATTTTTCAAATAATTTTTGTGATATAGGAAAAAAACCCAACAGTTTGTGATTGAAAAAAATCTTCCTCAACCTTCCTTGCTATTACAACAGCAGAAAAGTGGAGCAAATCTTCTGAAGTGAATTGCTGTTTCAGAAATTGGAGCAAACTTCTGTCACCCCAGCAAAAGTTCTGTCAGGTTTAGATGTTTATTAATACATGTGAGAACAGTGCTATAATATTGGATAATCATCATAATCATCATCATCCAAGATAAAAATACCCACAAATCCCAAAACTCTAGAAGCCAGATTTTTTTCACTAGTTTTGCCTCAGAGGGAAGGGAAGGGAAGGGAAGGGAAGGGAAGGGAAGGGAAGGGAAGGATTTCTTTAAGTACAGTTCAAGCATATCTGAGCACTGCAAATTTTGAATTAACACTAAAACATTCTGTAATGTCTAATATCAGCTTCAAAACTCCTATTTTGCTTCTCTTTCTTTACTGTAGTAGTGTCTAATGTAGGTATTCCTGTTCATTTTTTCACCAAGTTCAATCACAGATAAAACAAAGGGGATGTTGCCTGTGAAAGTTGCAAAGACTAAGGCATCGTTGAAATTCAGACCATCTCATTCGCTTTGAAATGTTCCAGTTCAGAAAGGAAGTGCCAAATCTAATGTTGACAGCCATCTGTATGGCAAAGGAGAACTAAATTCCTCCAAATCCCCATAAATAGCTTTCCAAATGCTATTTTTTAACATGGAGGTGAAGCATACACTCTGAGAGAAACATTCTCTACATCAGACACAAGGTTGCTAACAAAGCTATCACTTCTACCCCTCCCAGAGCCACCAGTGTCACCACTTGCAGCTCCAGCGCCAGCACGTTCAGCACCTCAATAGTCTCTGATACTGCCCTCCCCATCATCAGCACAGATGAATTTCTCACTATTACTGCTCCTGATACAAGCCTCTCCAGCAGCCCTTTTAAACATCTTTGAGCCTCTCCTTCTCTCTCTCTCACATTGAAACATTTCAGCTGACAGTCTAATTTTTAAACACTCAAGTGCTGTTTTTTAAAGTATTTTATGTCTCCAGCATTTTAGCCCCTTCCTTCACACCTTCTGTTCATAGGACCAAGTGAAATGTGAGGAATTTCTTTTGGTTTCAAAAAATATATAATCTGTTTTCTTTTCACAAGAATTCACTTCATGCTCATGTTTAACTGAAGCACAATGAAAGAAAAATAAATTTTGTTCAGTGTTAAGGGAAAATATTAACACAGTGCATATAGTGAATTGCTAAAAGACAAAGGATTTATCAGTAAAATATCTTCTATTTATGAAAACTGGAAATTTTCCAGAATGGCTTGCTTGTTAATTTAAACATTGAAAACAGACTTTCAATTGCTGTTTGTGAGATTTCCACCAACATCAGAAATTATTTTTTTCTCTTACTAACCTGCATGTATTTTAAAGTCAGAGAATCCTTATAAAAAATAATTATTTTTCAACTCAAAAATATGTATATTGCCCTTCTTGCTGAATATTAAATCAGCTGTATAGTTTTTTCTCATAATCTGTAGAACTGTTGAACAACAGAGTGAACAAACAAGGCTAAAATTAAGTGGGAAGAACTAAATATACATTCTGCTTCAGTAGCTGTTTACATTAAATGGTCATTTCTTTCCTGTTTGTAGAAGCTGATCACAAACACAAAGGCCTCACTTCATGCACATCTTTAGAATGAATTATGTGTTTCCCTAATGGGCATAAGAAGTAGCAAAACAAGGTGCCATCATTAATTTGGAACACAATAAGTTCAGGGAAATTCATCTGTCTTAGTAAGCTGAAAAGCCTTGCAAACCCTGTATTAAATGTCAAAACCTGCTATCCAATAAGGCAAATTCATATCTCAATTTAGTTCCCCGTGCCCAGCAGATTATACTTTGGTGTGAATAACAATATTTTTTAGCAATTAAAATATTTTTATTTGTTCAGCACTTTGGAGTTCATGCCACTTTGCAAGAAGATATGCTGTATTTTCGAAATTCTCTTTGGAGTTTAAAGATGATAGGTAGATTTCTGGGTAATTACTGGGTAGCATCAGAGCTTCTGTTTCAGGCACTGTCTAGATTCAGGAATCTACATTTACAATCTTTATTCAGATCATACTCAGAAGAATTTGAAGATGTTTTTTAAGTCTGTGGATAGGATTTTTGATTAGTCTTCAAAGAAAAAAAAAAACAAAACAAACAAACTGGAAGTCTCCAGAATACTTGGTGGTGTAAAATCAGGCAATTTTAATCTATTTCAATCTGGCCCACCAGAATAATTTGTAGTTTCCAAATGTCTTCAATACTGAATTGAGTAAGTATTCAGTCTGATAACACACGACAAAGGTCAAAAATTGTACCTTACCTATTTAGATAGGAAGGATCCCCAAGGGAAGGAAAAGGCAGAATATCATCTTACTCCCTCCTTCACTGGACTCAGCTGTTCTCCCCAAAACTTAGAGCAAAAATTCTTATTTCTGCAAAAGCAGAGTATGATGATGCATATAATCATATAATTCTAGCCTCTTAGTAATATAGGGGGTTTTTAACTATGCCTTAAACTTTTTCATTTATTTATTCATTTAATACAATATGTGGTCATTTGAGTTTGTCCATCCTCTTTTAGGGCTTAGCTACACTTTCCATTTGGAGTGCTTTCATTAAAACTGATTACTCTAATGCTATATCCACACATGATGGTAAAAATTTTAAAGTGAGAAAGCACCATGTTTGATACCTGAAGCTTTGTTTGTCTTTGACTTGTAGAAGTGCAGCACATAAAGAAAGATTCTATGACTGGATGAACATAGACAAAAGAAACAAGGAAGAGACTAGGTGATGCTGAAGGAAAGAAAATAGTAAATTACTGAGACAAACTAATTTGACAGTTCAAAGTAATACTGGAAATACTAGCCTAAACTCATGAACAAATTTTTAGAAGCTACAATTAATGCCATCACTTTATAGAATCAGATGTAAAGCTTTCTTGCATAAACTCTGACCTTCTGAATTATTTATAGACATCACTGATAGTCAGCAAATGCAGCCTCAGAACACCTCTATAACTGAGAAAATGGTGCTCACCATCTGTGACATTTAAAGCTGACCTGTTGCTCCTGTAAAAAGTAATGTGCAAAACAGCACTCTGGTTTGTAAGGTTCTATAAGGTTGACACATTATGACATGACTTTGTCATGAGTTATTAAAATAAGCTTAATTTTCAAATTGAAGAGGGGGGACCAATCACTTCTGAAACTTTGGTTATTTCCTCAAGGTATGTACATGTGTACACAGCCCTTGCACTACACCCATTATACTTATGTCTCATTGGAATCTATTGCTCAAATTCTGCTCTCCACCTCTTTTGTTTGATCTCACATCCTTCAAATATTGAACTCAGAAAAAAGTCATGTAGATTTCAAATGAAAGGTATCTGTTTATATGAAGAACCAATATTCCTATTCTTTATGGGGTAGGAACATGGAAAAACAGTCCTGTATTTTCTGTAATCCTAGCAGAAGAAAAAATGACAATAGGGCAAACTCAGGCTTTTCTGAGTAGGTCTTGACATCCAGTTGCACCAACTAACCTCACTTCTGGCCTCAAATGTTATTTTTACCCAAGTCCCACTTTCCACTCTTCTGTATTTGATCTGATGCTTGAAATGGGGACAAAGAAATCCAGCTTACATTGAAGTCACTAAGATAGCACCTTTTCAAAAAGGCTGATGCTGTAGCAGCACAGGCATAATACTACAAAAGTAGACTACTGATGCCAATTTACCATTCCCTTTCTTTTCTACGTCAATTGTAGTTGGACCAATCTTCCTAGTGTTGCCTAAAGGCACCTTCATGTCACCAAAGAATACAACCTAAACTCTCTCCAGGAGACTGTGACTAATTTCCTTCTTGTTCGTTGCCTGTTCACTGTGCACACAGATTTTTGACAGTCTGTCTTAGATGGTCTTCAAATTTGGCCCAGTTCTGTGCTACAGCCTGCTGGCCCATGAACTTCTGCTTCACTGTTGTTCTTATAATCCTTCAGTGACCACTTTATGGCTTGTCCCTTGTGGTCACCTTATTCTCAAATATTTGTGTTGTTCTTACAACCCAGGTTTACAAGAAATAACACTTATTCCAAATATGGTTCCTACATATCCACAACACTCCTTGCAAGCTAAGCTACACCCAAACAAATCACTTTATAGGATTAAGGCACTAATTTTTAACTGAATGCCTACCAAATGTAACACACTTCCCTGTTTCTCTGAGGGGACTGATTCACCTTTATAACTCTTCCTGTTATGGGCTTTCATTTACCATTCTGACATAATCTAGTGCCTCACTGCATGTTGCTGATGCTTTTGTCAATGTGAAGAATGCAGTGCAATTGTTGCAGAAATTGTCTATGAAACAGAGACCTTAATATGTACCATCTGTTTTACAAAAAAAAAAAAAAAAAAAA